>JAFFST010051790.1:1189-17953 GCA_022414735.1 Noturus placidus | reverse complement strand
GGAAAAATAAAATGTGCGTGAAGAATTAGCATGCACGTTAAAATAAAAAAATCACGTGGGAAAATGAATCACGAATCAATGAGTCATGTGGAGGGCAAAAAATCATGAACGGAAAAATAAAACACACGTGAAGAATTAGCATGTGCGTTAAAATCACGTGGGAAAATGAATCACGAATCAAAGAATAAATTAATCCTGTGGGGGGGAATGAACGGAAAAATAAAATTAGCATGCATTTTAAAATAAATGAATCATTTGGGAAAATGAATCACGAATCAAATGGACAAATAAAACACACATGAAGAATTAGCACGTACGTTAAAATAAATGAATCATGTGGGAAAATGAATCATGAATCAATGAATAAATGAATCATGTGGGGGGAAATCATGAATGAAAAACTAAAACTAGGGCGGCTGTGGCTCAGTCGGTAGAGCGGGTTGTCCACTAATCCACTAATCGTGGGGTTGGTGGTTCGAATCCCGGCCCGGGTGATCCCATGCCGAAGTGTCCTTGGGCAAGACACTGAACCCTAAGTTGCCCCCGATGGCAAGCTAGCACCTTGCATGGCAGCTCTGTTACCATCGGTGTGTGAGTGTGCTCTCATTTGTAAGTCGCTTTGGATAAAAGCGTCTGCTAAATGAAAAATGTAAATGTAAATGTAAAACTTGAAGAATTAGCAAGTACGTTAAAACAAATGAATCACGAATCAATGAATCATGTGGGGGTGGGGAAAAAAATCATGAACGGAAAAATAAAAGCACAAGTGAAGAATTAGCACGTACGTTAAAATAAACGAATCGTGTTGAAAAATCGGATGTGAAAATGAATCAGTGAGTCATGTGGACAAAACATTTGAATCACATGCGCTACAGAAGAAATCATAGGGGCGAAAAATTGGGTAAATAAATACAACAAATAAAAACACATGCACGACGTGAAAATACAAATTAAATGAATCACATTTGACGTCTCAGATGTTCTCCATAACCTTTCTGGATGTACTTTAATAAATAACTCAAGATCAAATTAAGGCCTGCATGAAATCCTTAAAGAAACGCACAACGAGATGTGACATAACGTACCGAGATGCCATAGAGACCAAGTGAGTCATTAAAGCCGTGACGCAGTATGTTGCTGAGGGACGAGCTCGTGCTTAGATGACAAATCTCAGGCCTGGATGTCTGATCATTTACCCTCAGAGTGCACACATGCTGTGTTCATTGTGGATAACCCTGATTAGATTAGATTTTCAATTTCTCAGGATCGAGACGCCATGTTCGAGTTAAAAAGAGCACCTGAATGACACCTGTTGTCCTGAAACACCATTGTTATCATCATCGGTTTTAATCATCATCACTAACGTAACAGCGTAGAGAACCTGAAGCCTAGACAAAGATTGATCCACCTCACACAGTCTGTATACTACTCTTATAATCACTTTAAAGAGGAATTTCTTGACGTTCAGTCCACGTCACATACTTGTAAGCTTGCTATCCAAATCAGCGGTCCTCAAACGGGGGTCCGTGACGCATAATCAGGGCCTGTGTGATTTTTATGTCGCTGAAAGTTACCAAAGCAAACATTATCAAAGTTTTTCTACTTATTATTACGTATCATCGTGTTCGTATAGTTGCAAGCATATTCGCCTGATCACTTTGAATCAAATAGGTTTCATCCAGACGTTGAACCTAATTTAAAATAAATAAATAAATAAATAAGTAAATAAATAAATAAATAAATAAATAAATAGTAATAAAATAATAATAATAAAAATGGACAGCACTAATAAATAGATAAAATAATATTGTACATATTTAAATAACAAGCCTAATATTTGCTGGATTACAAACATTCATGCTGTATTTATTTTACACTCTATAATTCTGTCATACTGGAGCCCTGGATGAATTCTAATGAATCATAATTTCAGGAGTTTCAGGCTGTATATTGAATATTTGGCATATTTTGGAGTAACCCAGAGCCTGTTTTGCATCAACCCACATTCTCCCCTGAGAAGCCATTGGCCTTTTATATTGCTTGTTTGCTTCTGTGGCTTACGTAGTCAATCATTGTCGGACTCATTTCAAATGTGAGAAGGTGTGAGCTTGTGCCGTGCCAGCGACCATTGTGTCATCCTGCCCCCCCCCCCTCGCCCCCCGGTGCCCCCTGAGGGTGGCGCTTTGATAGCGTGCGCTGATTTAACCTTTGCCTGCACGGCGCTGCAAGAGGCGTCTGCTGCACATCAAGCTTATAATACAATTAGTACATGTGTGCCGGTGACCTTGGCAGTCCGTCCTCCAAAGTGTTAACAGTGATGGCCTTTCATCTCCGCCGCCGCTTCAGATCAGCGCACACACACACACACACACACACACACACACACACACACACACACACACACACACACACCTAAACACTGTGGGGGGCCTGAGGGCCCTCAGAACACACACATATACTCACTCACTCGCTCGCTTTCTCACACACACACAAACACAATCCCTCATGAGCACATGTGTTTATGAGTGTTGTTGCTTACTCTTCCCTTCTCTCTCTCTCTCTCTCTCTCTCTCTCACACACACACACACACACACTTTTCATCCAAACTCATAATTTCTTCACCCATATTCTTATATTAAGTTCCCGTTTGTCACGTAATTGAGTTATTAATCACACCTCCTATTATAATCTGATATAATTAATTGACTAGTCAATGGATCAGTAGTACTATCATTGTTCTTCTTATTAATATAATTTAATTATTGAATTGTTTAATTCATTCTTTGCTTTAAAATAAAATATATACTTTCCTTCCTTTTTTCTTCCTGCAGTGGAGATTTCATTACACATTTCATTAGTATTGTCATTGACTTATTAGTTATGGACATCACTATGCAGGTTATAGTGGGGGAAGGGGTTCTGAGTTATTACTGTGTATGTTGCGTACTGAACCAGTCACTGTAATGAATCCGGTTTCAAATCGAAAAAATCACTCAAACGTTTGTCGGGTTTCGGGTTCGGTGGCTCAAACGAATGTAGATTTTAAAGGAATGTAATTAAGGAATAAAGAGCTCTAATGGCTATAATAAATAAATAAATAAATAAATAAATAAGATTGGACTGATTTGTCTTACATGCTCAGTGTTTGAACAGTGGGATTACTCATAACAGAAGTAATCCATTTTTTGTAATAAATAAATAAAGAAATAACTAAAGGTATCTATACTAAAGGTATCTATCTATATCTAAAGGTATATATACTAAAAGTATCTATACAAAGGTATTTATGCACAGTATAAACACACCTAAATATGACTAATCGAATGTTTTTCATTATAAAGGAACTGATAGTTCTATCTGCATGTGGAATTATTGGTGTATAGAAGAGCAGAGTTCAAGCAAATTCTTGTAGCTCGTCATCACCATGTTTTGTTTTATTCCTGTCATTAACTGAGGGTCTGAGGACCACCCACACAGGCTGAGCAGCCGATCCTCCGGCCTTTCAAATGTGGTCATGTCCTAATTACAGCTCCGACCTTTGAGAGCAGATAAACGTGAGACTGCGTTTAAGGGCCACGTCGCTGTAGTGCAGTAGTACTGCGGTGCTGTCGGACAACTTGCCGTCACCGAAGCCTGTATCGCACTACCTGCCCAAACAAATCGTTAATGTTTTGGCTGCGGCGCATCTGTGTGTTTCGACAAAGCGTCTTCTGTTCACACGGACACAGAGCACTTACTGTACCATGAGGGCCGAGGCTGAGAAAGCCATCTCTCTTTTACTTTGCATCTCTACATCTCAGTCTCTGTCTCTCTGAACAACTAGCACAAGCAGCAGTACTCAGTGTCTCGCTCTGTCTTTATCTCAGTCTTTATCTCAAAAACACACTAGGCTCATCTTGGGTTGTTTCTCAGAGAGCCTGGAATTACAGACCTTGAATAAAAATAAATAAATGAATAAATAAATAAATAAATAAATACGAGTTTTTTTTCTTTACTTTTTTGAAAAAATTATATCACTTGAAATAATATTATTACTATTACTATTACTACTATTACCATTAGTGCTACAACTACTGTTACTATTAGTACTAGTACTACTATTACTACTATTACTACTACTACTAATAATAATAATAATAATGCATTCCATTAAATAGCACCTTTCTAACCCTCAAGGTCACTGACCAAAAAAAAAGAGAGGTAGGATTAAATTAGCATACACTAACAGGCTCTCTCATTTGTATGTCGCTTTGGATAAAAGCGTCTGCTAAGTGACTAAATGTAAATGTAAATGTAACAGGCTGGTCATCTTAAATGAATTACACACACACACACACACACACACACACACACACATATATATATATATATATATATATATATATATATAATATCTTCCTGTATAAGGTGTATAACACCTTTCAAACACTTGCTGAACTCTATGAAGAGAGAGAGAGAGAGAGAGAGAGAGAGAGAGAGAGAATACTAGACTAACACACTAATCTCATGCTCTTCCATTAAGGCCATTGCACACCGTAAGTGACTAAATATATATATTTTTCTTTATTTTTTGAAAATGTTATCACTTGAAATATTATTATTATTATTATTATTATTATTATTATTAATAATAATAATAATAAAGTCCTTCATTTATATAGTGCCTTTCCATTACTCAAGGTCGCTGAAAAACAACACTAGATTTGCTGACAAAAAAAAAAAATATAGAAAGGTTTTACAGGCAACCTTTTGCTTTCTATCTATCTTTCTCACTCTGAGGTAATCATCCATCGTTCCTCTCACAGCCAGATGACAAATTTGGGTTTAAGAAAAAAAAAAAAAACAACAACTCCATCCATCCATCCATCCATCTTCAACCGCTTACTCCTTTTCAGGGTCACGGGGGAACCTGGAGCCTAAACAACAACTCTTCTGTTATTTTTAGGAAAGCAAAAAATGCCTTCAGTGTCGCTTCTCTGATGCAGAGACAAGTCACTCCTCTGAGTAATCGGAGCTAAGAAAAGAAACAGAAAGGAAAGGAAGAAGGATCAGAACAAGAGACAGACAAACAGAGAGAGCGAGAGACAGACAGACAGAGAGAGAGCGAGAGAGACACAGACAGACAGACAGAGAGAGAGAGAGAGAGAGAGAGAGAGAGAGAGAGAGCGAAAGAGAGAGAGACAGACAGAGAGAGGGAGAGAGAGAGAGAGATTTGTCAATGAAAACAATGCCTTGAGAAAGAAAAAACCCAGAGGTGCAGTGGAAAGAAAGTGGCATTTGCGGAGGAATTTGTGAACATTGTTAAAAGCAGCAGGCATCATCGTGTTGCTCCCCTCCCTCCTGCTTCATCCCTCGCTTAAAGCGCTTTGAAACACTTACGAGAAGATGAGAAAAAAAATCCCAGGGAGGGGTGGGTCAAAGGAGAACCAGGAAATGTGTAGAGAACCTGGAAAAAACGTGAACGCGCGCACACACACACGCAAGCTTCGGATTGTGTTTATAGGAATGCAGTCATGAATGAAAGGGATGTTTAAAGGGAACATCGTATGTGTGTGTGTGTGTGTGTGCGTGCGTGCGTGCGTGCGTGTGTGTGTGTGTGTGTGTGTGTGTCAGGAAGACAAGCCGCGTGTCATTCCTTAACTCAGTAACGAAGATGTCCTGGAAAGATGAGTGTGTAATCGCTCTGCGCTCTCTGGCTTCCCTCAAATCGGTCGAAGAGCTCAAAAACCTGATCTGATATAATATGTCAGATTAGCGGTTTCAGTCAGCACGCCAAAGATTGTAGGCCGAGATAGCGCGCGCGATGAGTCGAAGCCTACAATCACTCTATTGATTCCTCACTGCTTCATATTTGCATTTGAGGAAAGGAAGACTCTTAAGGGGTTGAAAATGAATCAGATTTTTTTTTATTTTGCAAACGCCTTCCTTTCTCGCGAGAATCAACACACACAGACACACACACACACACACACACACAAACACACACAACATAAAACACACACACACACACACACACACAACATCAAACACACACACACACACACACACACAAAACATCAAACACACACGCACTCATACACACACACTCACACACACACACACACACACACACGACATCAAACACACACACACAAAACATTAAACACATGCACACACACACATACACACACACACACATACACCATCAAACACACACACACAAAACATTAAACACATGCACACACACACATACACACACACACACACACACACACACACACCATCAAACACACACGTTCCCTCTCATTTCCTTACACACACTCTTCTACTTGCTTCTTCACAGACACACAACCTCTTACAGATGGATTTTTTTTTTTTAAAAAAAGAGCTTTATATATTAAATAATACACACAGGAGAAAATACAATACGTGAGAGTATTAGACATTCATACCAGACATTACTCATTCTTTTCACATTTAGTCAAACTAAATTAAGTGTAAACAATACAACTCCTACTGTAATTACCATCAAGACATATTAAGAATATTAATAACCTCAATTTCCTTTAACTCTGTTAAAAGAAGAGAATTTATTGTGAAAAGGGAAAGAAACAGAAAAAAAACAAACAAACAAACAAAAAAACCCCCGATATGTATTTTGTAAAGAAAGATATGTATTTTCTTACTCTGAGAGAGAAGCAATAAGGATAATTTTCTGTTAATGATTATTCCACTCCAAATAGGGTCTGACCTTTCACCTTTCAATTATGGAAATGAGCCCCACTGCAGGTGAGTCGGCAAAATGTTTCAGTCAATATTCCGGCGCTTTCCAAACCTTCTTGCTTTAGTGATGCTTTTAAATACATTATGAGGAAGAGAATTTTCCGCAAGCATTAACTCTCATTTTAATTAAATTAATTTCCTTATATATGTATACAAAAATGCAAAGTGAAAAATATTATTTGGTAAATTGATAAGGTTATCAGTAGTACTGATAATTCGTAGTGCTGATCATGCAATTTATCAGCAGACACATTACTGGGAATTGTGATGGTTAGGCGTTCTCTTAAACACCAGCTGCCATTGTGCACGGAAATTGGGTTCACGTGAATCTCTTATGTTACAATGCTTGTTTTCTCTCTCTCTCTCTGTGTGTGTGTGTGTGTGTGTGTGTGTGTGTGTGTGTGTGTGTGTATATGTGTGTGTAGGTAAGAGTAAGCGTTGGAGTTAATCACGGCGCCTTTGAACTTCTTTAGAAAAACATTTTTAATAGAGCAGCTTGAGAATGTAGTTTCTTGACAAAAATCAAATGCTGTTTTTTTTAACATCATGTAGATAGGCTTCATATTTTATATATAAAAACATCCATATATATATATATATATATATAAATTTTCCTCTCATACACAAAGTGGAAGTTGGTAATTGGACTCAGCACGATGCTATAAAATTTAAATGTATTGTCACAAATAATTAAGGCATATTGTTACACGAGAAGCATATGCTTTCCCGTTAGACTAATCATCTCTCGTTACAAGCTAAACATGTCTGTGAAAGGTAAGGGCAGAGAGAGAGAGCGAGAGAGAGAGAGAGAGAGAGAGAGAGAGAGAGAGAGAGAGAGAGAAATCTCTTCTTACTTTGGCTCGACTAATCATGTCTTTTGGCAGGGTCGAGTGGGTTTCTGAAGTGAGGCAGTCACTCAGTTTTCCATGTAACAAAGTAGCAGGCATACTCAGTGGAGATAATTAACATACGCCACACCACACACACGTACAAACAAACGAGTACCGGTCCTGTCCTGCTTTCTTTAGGATGCATGGAAAGGTAAATTGGTGCGAGGCTGGTATTTCATTTTTTGATTAGGTGTGAATTCGGGAATCGTTCGCCGATTGTCTCTTGTGCCGTGTCCACATGACAGCTATATGAAGAGGAAGTGGCTTCCAACAACAGTGACTGAACATATGTAACTAATCAGAGGCATTGCTGCTTTGGCAGAACCATGTAATTTACTCTCGCAGGGAGGACCAAAGAGACAGTGCATGATGAACGACATGAGGACGGAAAGAAAGAAAGAAAGAAAGAAAGACACAGACAGACAGACATACAGACAGACAGACATACAGAAAGAAAGAAAGAAGGAAAGCGTACTTACCACATACATGCTACCGACTCCATGATCGAACACCGACTTACGACGTACTTCTCATTTAGTAGGAGTGCATCCGTGGAATATATAGTGAGTAATGTGTTACAAATCTGTGAAGCATACCTTTAAAAAAAAAAAGCTTTAATTATGAAGCAAAGCAACAACCATCGGTTCTGTCCGAACACAGTTATTGTGCTGATGAGTGAACTGACTTTACTGAAGGTTAAACCGATCACCTGGATGAATTGCAGAGGTTGCATGTTACCCTAGCAATGCTAAATAAGAGGCTTAGGCATTTGAAATTCAGGTGGAAATGAGGTGGCTTGATAGCAGAGGGGAATCCTAATGGGGCCATCAAAGACCTGATTTGTACTCAACAAGCAAGGCAGCTGTGAATTGTATAAAAATATTGGAAATCAATAGCTCGTATGGAATTTCATTAAGCAGCAGTATCCACAATTGATAGGCCCTCATAATTTGATGGATTGCACAAAGAAAATTATTAGCTGGCTCTATGGAGAGGAGTAGAATGCACAAAACCCCGCTCTGAGAATTGGTGAACTAGGATGGTTTGTTCGGAATTAAAAATAAATAAATAAATAAAAAGAAGAATATTGATTTTAGTCATGGTAAGGCGAGAAAAAAACAACCTTAAAAGGTTAATTCGTAGGTGTTGTGCTGAAAAGTGTGTTGAGTGTGTGTGCATTATTTATTAATTTATTCTATGCTTTGCCTCTTTCCGCCTCGCAGTCTCAGGTGAGATCCTGGACGATGCCGACAGCGGTAACGAGAGCCGCAGTGGTAGTGAGGAGACCCATGTTTGTGAGAAATGCTGCGCTGAGTTTTTCAAGTGGTCTGACTTCTGCGAACATCTGAAGAGCTGCACCAAGAACCCACTTGTGCTTATTATTAGTGAGAATGAGGTAACACCGGACCTGACACGGGAGTACCCAACTGAGCCCTCACCCGTGCCTAGCTGTTCGAGTGAGCCCGCAGACAGCGTGGAGGCAGGCGAGGGCCGGCACACCCCAGCTGAAGTGGACGATGGTGCTGAGATGACTTTGGAGCAAGTAGCCAGCCTTGATAAAGATGATGAGCCCATGGACTTGGAAATGTCTCCTGAGAAAACACTGGACACTGAAGATCCAGATATATCACCAGAGCCTGATGTCAGCCTGCCTCAGCTTGACACAGCCCAGCCCTCTGGGACAGGTTACAGTATGCCCAGCACAAATGTCACTTTGGAAACACTGCATGGAACCCGAGTGGCTGTGGCACAGTTTGCCCAAAGCTTCCGTGGGGCAATAGCTAGTGGCATGTCCACCATGGCCATCCCAATGATCCTGGATCAACTGATGGCTTTACAGCAGCAGCAAATTCACCAGCTTCAGCTGATAGAACAGATCCGTAGTCAAGTGGCCCTAATGAACAGGCAGAACCCTGCACATGTGGCTCTTAACCATCATACACATCACAATACAAATGGTGGCTCACAGTCATCATCTACCACTGGCCTTCCCACAATCCCCAGTCAGCTACAGCTACATGGCTTCATTACACCACCTGTCCACCAGCTCCCTATAAGGGTTCCACCCACTTTAAATGTCCAAGGCCCAACCGCACTGTCTTCTGCCTTGGAAGGGTGTCACACCCATGTTTCAAAGACAGGCAGCCAGCTGTCCAGTTCTATAATGAACAGCATCACCTCAACAAATTCCTCATATCCACCATCGTGCTGTAGCGTAGTTACTTCCTTGTTGCCACTTCAGAGTTCAATCACTACCTGCAGCAGCAACAGCAGCAGCAGCAACAGCAGCAGTGGAGCTGGAACTGGCATCAGCAGTAGTGTTTCCCTCACTAGAAACACTTCAAGTCCTCCAACACTGACCCATGGAAGCCTGCTGAGCTCCCCTTCCAACCTTCCCCTGATGCCTCCGAGTTCCTCAAGTAGTGTCATCTTCCCCAACCCGCTGGCCAGTATTGCAGCCACAGCCAATGCACTTGATCCTCTTTCTGCCCTGATGAAGCACCGCAAAGGAAAACCTCCCAATGTCTCTGTATTTGACAACAAGCCTAGCTCAGAAGACCCCTTCTTCAAACATAAATGTAGGTTTTGTGCTAAGGTGTTTGGAAGTGACAGTGCCCTTCAGATACACCTTCGTTCACATACCGGTGAAAGGCCGTTCAAGTGCAACATTTGTGGTAATCGCTTCTCTACAAAAGGGAACTTGAAGGTCCACTTTCAGAGGCACAAAGAAAAGTACCCACACATTCCAATGAACCCCTATCCAGTGCCTGAGTATCTGGACAATGTGCCAACCAGCTCAGGCATTCCTTATGGCATGTCACTTCCTCCAGAGAAACCTGTTACCACATGGCTAGACAGCAAGCCTGTTTTGTCCACAGCTCCAACCTCAGTGGGGCTGCAGCTTCCCCCAACCCTACCCAGTATGATCGGGGGGTATGGAGATTCGCCTAGTCTTACTTCCATAGGCAGGTCACCTCCAAGACCATCACCAACATCAAGTGAGTGTGCATCTCTGTCACCCAATGTTCTCAGTACTGAAGTAAGCACAACCCTCACTTTGGCATCTCCACAGCCCACCATGGGGAGTGATGTACCCCCAGTTTTGAAGCCAGAGGGGATTCATTTGCCATCCAACTGCACCACCAGACCTGGGGAGATCAGCATGCCCTCGAATACTGTGAGCCAGATTGTGCTGTCATCCACAACCACTACCACAACCACTACCACCACCCAGATCACAGATCCAGTGACCCCTCCATCCTCTGGCTCTCATTCCACCCTTCCGATGATCTCAGATCAGTTCAAGGCCAAGTTTCCTTTTGGTGGCCTCCTGGACTCTATGCAAACATCAGAAACCTCAAAGCTGCAGCAGCTGGTGGAAAACATTGACAAAAAGATGACAGACCCCAACCAATGTGTCATCTGCCACCGTGTGCTCAGTTGTCAGAGTGCTCTCAAGATGCATTACCGTATCCACACTGGGGAAAGGCCTTTTAAATGCAAAATATGTGGACGTGCTTTCACTACTAAGGGCAACTTGAAAACGCACTTTGGGGTTCACAGGTCTAAGCCACCTCTACGAGTGCAGCACTCATGTCCTATATGTCAGAAGAAGTTTACTAATGCGGTAGTGTTGCAACAGCATATCCGCATGCACATGGGAGGTCAGATTCCAAACACTCCTCTTCCTGAGGGCTTTCAAGACATGGACACAGATTTTAATTTTGATGATAAGAGTGTAGACAACATGAGCAATTATGATGATGACCTGATTGATGAGATGGAACAGGCCATAGATGATGAGGCAGATGTCAAAGATGGAGATGTGGACCCATTTAAACCAGCACATTCATATGGAGAGATGTCTCCAAGCCACTCTCCCCCAACTCCAGTCATCTCCAGCATTGCTGCGTTGGAAAACCAAATGAAGATGATTGACTCAACAGCAAATATGAACCGCGCCTTTAGCCTGAAGCCGTCAGAGAATGGAAGTGGGATCGGTGGAGAAAGTGGTGATGTGTTCAACAACGACTCATCCTCTGCCATGGGAGACTTAGAGAACCACAGTGTGGGGAGTCCAGCCTTGTCTGAGTCATCAGGCTCTATGCAGGCTCTTTCGCCTGCTCACAGTCAGCCTGAGAGCCATCGTTCCAGATCTCCAAGTCTGGTCAATAACAACAGCAGCAATGCAGTCGAGGATATCCAGGAGTCTGGTGCAGTTACAGCGACTGTGAAGTCGGAAAAGTCAGACACACCATCTCCAGGTTCTGTAACAGTTGAGCACATTGGTGTGCTAGACCTCACAGCTGCTCAGCCTGTCAGGCCTTATGTTAAAGAGGAGAACCAGTTCAGCATGCTGTTCTTAGGAAGAGATCGAGGTATGATAATGTTTGTCAAGTGGTATTTTTATGTATTTCCCTAAAATACTTACAATAACTTTTAACATAAACTTGAAAGAAATATTTTCCTTGAAATGTCTTACATTTCGATTTTTTTCTGGATTAGGTCTAACTGCTTCAAGCTTGATGACCTCAGCACCAGGCCTAGTCAAACTCGAGATGAATGGCCACAGCAAACCGCTGTCTTTGAGTGAGGGCTCCCACTTGCACATGGGCCTTCAGGTGCCTGCCGCAACACCTCAGACAACAATGAGCCCAAGCCTCAACCCGATGCTGGCACCACCTCCACCACGCCGGACCCCCAAGCAGCATAACTGCCATTCCTGTGGGAAAAACTTTTCTTCAGCCAGTGCCCTGCAGATCCATGAGCGTACACACACAGGAGAAAAACCATTTGCCTGCTCCATTTGTGGGAGAGCCTTCACCACAAAGGGCAATCTGAAGGTAGGTTTATAGCAAACTGCAGCCAACATTTTTTTATTATTTGCAGCAAACAAAAGAATTTACATAATTGCAACTCAAACCACGGTTGAATAATAAATAGTACAATAATGTGGCATCAGTAAGATAAAGAGGTACATTTTCAATATGCTTAACACATTGGCATTAAATATAAAATTCTATAATCAATAATCAATAACCAAAAGTCAATAATCAATATAAAATTATATTGCTATATAATTTAAGCATACACAAATTAGTTATAATTTATTTAGATTCCTTGGTATGTCATAGTTTACCTTTCTTTTTGTATTGCATTTCTTTTTGTATTTTTATTTTTACAATTATTTTTAGATTTTGGTGAAATTTGAGAATTAATTAAATAAAAACATGAATTTATCAACAGTGAAATTTAGGAATATTCAAACATTGGAAATCAAAGTTTTTTTTTTTTTTTTGCAGTAATTAAGCTATATTAAACAAACTTAATACATAAGATCATAATTAGAAATTATTATGTGAGTAGGAATCATTATATTAACATTTTGTTCTGAATTATTTAACTGAAAATTGTTTTCGTAAATTAAAAAAAAAATAATAATAAAATTTACCTTGATTCTATAAAGCATTAGACAATTCTTCTTATTCACGCTCAATTTTCCTTCTGGCTGCAGGTTCACATGGGAACCCATATGTGGAACAACGCCCCGGCCAGGCGTGGGCGGCGTCTCTCAGTGGAAAACCCCATGGCTCTCCTGGGTGGTGATGCAATGAAATTCAGCGAGATGTTCCAGAAAGACCTGGCCGTCCGGGCGATGAATGTAGACCCGGGGTTTTGGAACCAGTATGCCGCGGCCATCACCAATGGACTGGCTATGAAGAACAACGAAATCTCAGTCATTCAGAACGGGGGTATTCCTCCTCTTCCCGTTAGCCTCGGAGGGGGGAGCATCCCTTCTCTGGCCAGTATGTCAGGGGGCATGGAGAGGGCACGCACAGGCAGCAGCCCTCCAATGACTGGCCTCGAGAAGACAAGCCTGGAAGTGGGAACTGGACGTCCCTTCTCCAGGTTCCTGGAGGACAACAAAGAGATCGGGATCAATTGAGAAGTCGACAGTCAATAGGAAGACACAAATAGACTAAGTAAAGACTTCAAAGGTTCCTCCTTATACAGTTTGGTCTCTTATGTACTATATTATGTACAGCTGAAGTTTGATATTCTGTTGGTTTTGGATCTATAGTATTCGATATTGAGTAGAAGTATTTCCCATCCTCCCGTTTCGACAATGAAGGAAAAAAAAAAAGTTCCATGTTTGAGAATTTGTCGTCTTGCAAGATTTGCATGGTACTTTTATTGGTTCTTATCAGTACATTTGACTGCTTTTAAGGATTATGTCACATAAATGAAGAATATCGTTACTCAGTTGATCTCTGAAAATGAAAAAAAAAAATGAAATGAAGAGCAATCTAATTGTGGATAGACTGACTAATGTTTACCTGATGTATGTTTTGAGGTACAAGACAGGATTAGGTGAAACCGAAATACATTGTTGTAACGTGTGCTTATTTTTTTTCACTCATGAAGTAGATACTTGATGGAAAAAAAAAAATGTTTGAACTATTTTAATCTTTGCATTTAGTCTCTTGGCATTGTCTTATATTAATGTCCGGTGTCTTTAGTATTTATAATATACACAAAAAGCGGGTATAAGAAAATATATTTAACAGCCCCAACCTTTTATTGATCTTTTGTTTTCTAAACTTTAGACTTCTATTATGGCTGTCTCTTTCAATAAAAGACAAAACGTCTCTTCATCTGGCCGATGCGGACACATTGCGGAGTTTTATTTGGAAATCTAGCACATGTCGGTGTAATGGACCTGGTACAAGATGAAAAAGCTAGGATATTGAAAAAGCTGCTGCCTTTACAGACTCGCTTTTAACCTTTGTAAAGACGAGAGACAGAGATATACAGAAACTTATTGTGTATAGAGTAAAAACAAAATTGGTATGCATATTTTGTATCATGGGAAAAAAAAGGATTCCTGATTTGAGATTTGTCATGTTTGTGAATGCACTTTTTAGAGGAACGGTCTTGTCTGTGACTTATCATTAATGATCTGACTGAACTATCTATCTAATTTTGTTTTGTTTTTTGGGTTGTTTTTTGTTGTTGTTGTTGTTATTATTTTATTTTTTATTATATATATATTTTTTTTCATTTTGCCCGTGGGGTTCTTAAAACGTGAGTCATCGAGAAACTTCTGGAAAAAAACGGGGGTGAAGGAGCGTGACAGATACTACTCTGTACTGAATCCTCACCCCTTTGCTCACATCAAATAATAAAATCGTGAGAAAGGATCACGTCTGCTTGTTGTCTAATGGCTTTAATCGCATTTGATTTTTTTTTTTTTTTTTTTCTTTCCATTAGATCTCATCTGAAGTACAACTCTGAATTAGGTCCAGAACTAAGGCATCGAAGAAAAAAAAAATGGACCAGATCAGAATTTGTCAAATTTCATTTTGCTTTATCTGGAAATCTTTAGTTCATTTGCTGAGAATCAAAAATGGCTATATATATTTTTTTAAATACTGTAATCTATGACCTCATATTTATACCAAATATCAGGCATTGAAACAACGTACTGTGTAAGGAATAAAACACAGTGCTGGAAATTGGAAAATAATCAACTATAGAGTAGTGTGATGAAGCACATTACTATGGGCACCCTGAAGATAATTATGTTCCTATAACAACATGTCCTGAAGTGTCTTCAGTTGCTACAAATTTGCTTTATTTATTAAAGAATAACATGTTGTGCTTTTTTTTATCCATTTACATTTACTACAGGGTATGTTCACTGAAACGCCACACTTATTCAACTATTCATAGATTTGTCCCATATAGATTTTCAACATATAAAAGAATTACAATTTTAGAAATAATTGTGCCATTGGATTGACATATATATTTACAACATATCTAGGAACACATCAATTTATACGGCGACTCAAATGCGGCGACTCATACACACCTGCTCATACACAGCTACTCATACACAGTTACTCATACACAGTGGCTCATACACAGCTGCTCATACACACCTGCTCATACACAGCTACTCATACACAGCTGCTCATACACAGCTGCTCATACACAGCGACTCATACACAGCTGCTCATACACAGCTGCTCATACACAGCTACTCATACACAGCTGCTCATACACAGATACTCATACACAGCTGCATATACACAGCTACTCATACACAGCGAATCATAGACAGCGAATCATAGACAGCGACTCATACACAGCGACTCGTACACAGCGACTCGTACACAGCGACTCGTACACAGTGGCTCATACACAGCTGCTCATACACACCTGCTCATACACAGCTACTCATACACAGTTACTCATACACAGCGGCTCATGCACAGCGGCTCGTACACAGCTGCTCATACACAGTTACTCATACACGGCTACTCATATACAGTGACCCATGCACAGTTACTCATACACAGCGGCTCATGCACAGTAGCTCATAAACAGCTACTCATACACGGCTACTCATACACAGCGGCTCATGCACAGACGGCTATTGCACTGCTACTCATTTACAACTACTCATATACAGCTACTCATACACAGCAACTCATACACAGCTGTTCATACACAGCTGCTCATACACAGTTACTCATACACGCCTACTCATATACAGCGACCCACGCACAGCGGCTCGTACACAGCTGCTCATACACAGCGGCTCATACACAGCTGCTCATACACGGCTACTCATTTACAACTACTCATACACAGTTACTCATACACAGAAACTCATACTCAGCTACTCGTACACAGCGACTCGTACACAGCGACTCGTACACAGCGACTCGTACACAGCTACTCATACACAGCTACTCATACACGGCTACACATACACAGCTGCTCATACACAGCGACTCATACACAGCTACTCATACACAGCTGCTCATACACAGCTGCTCATAAACAGTTACTCATAAACAGCTGCTCATACTCAGCGGCTCATACACAGCTGCTCATACACAGTTACTCATACACAGCTACTCATACACGGCTGCTCTGACACGCAGCTCATAAACAGTTACTCATACACAGTTACTCATACACAGCTGCTCATACACAGCTGCTCATACACAGCTGCTCATACACAGCTAGTCATACACAGATACTCATACACAGCTGCATATACACAGCTACTCATACACAGCGAATCATAGACAGCGA
>JAFFST010051788.1:94166-124570 GCA_022414735.1 Noturus placidus | reverse complement strand
ATTCAGAGATCCTCACTGAACTTCCGGAGAGAGTTTGCTGCACTGAAAGTAAAGGGGCTGAATAATTTTGCACGCCCAATTTTTCAGTTTTTTATTTGTTGAAAAAGTTTGAAATATCCAATAAAATTCGTTCCACTTCATGATTGTGGCCCACCTGTTGTTGATTCTTCACAAAAATTACAGTTTTATATCTTTATGTTTGAGGCCTGAAACGTGGCAAAAGGTCGAACAGTTCAAGGGGGCCGAATACTTTCGCAAGGCACTGTATTTCTCTTGATAATTCAGAAAAGAGTGTAAAGTACTGACTTTATTTAACACAGCTGTTAAATCGACTGGTTTCTGTGGATCATTTGAACCTAGTTGAGTGTAATTGATTGAGCATCAAATGTCCAATTGGCACCAGGGCCCCAGCACCAAAGGCGATTTAGTTACTGGATTACCGTACTTCTTACAGCATTAAACGCCATATGATTTCTTAGCCAACAGCCATTAAACCATTATACCCTTAAAAGGAGTTTTCAAACTCACTTAATGTAATGGATGGCTTCCAGAAACTCACTTGCTGTCAGGTTAGACCTAAATAAATGAACTGATATTATTTCATTGTCAAAAAGATGAAACAAAATACCCTTTGCATAAGCCAAAGGGTAAATTAAAAACATCTTTAACATTGTTGGCATCATTTTAAAAGTAGCATACTATGCATAAAATTATGGATTTCTCCCAGGTGAAATGCTTCAGTGTGGTAAATGAGAGCCAGATATCTGTGGTTAGAGTTAATGGGCTAAGCTGCTCTTAGAGAGTATAAGGTACTCCCATGGGAGAGATTGATTTCACCTGTGAGTGAACACTGAAGGGGCCCTGGCTGAGTTAGAGCCTGTTCCTCTCTCCCTTATCTCTGAGAATCAGGATCTGGAGAAGCCAGCCAGCATGTCCAGTCGGATGAAGGGAGCTGGAGGGATTGGAGGTGAGGATGGAGAAGAGGAAGAAAAGACACAGGCCAACAGGCCTTATCCCCCAGGACTGCAGCCCGGTGGTGAGTCATTCAACTGCCTCCCTTCCTGAACTTACTTCACCACTCATTAATTATGCATGGGAGCCCTTGTGTCAAATGGTTCCTAAACGCAATCATCAGTGTGCAGGGTTGAATTTAGACTTCCAGTTTGCCTGCAATTTTTTTGGCATGTTTTTCGAATTTCTTGGCATGGGTTTTGCGGGTAACCATAAGGTTAAGGAAGACCATGCTGATTTTTGTTAAGCAGTTTTCTCCTGCTGCCCAGTGTAGTCACCTGTATGAAATGTACTTCCAAGATGTTTTATTAACAATATCAAGATTTTTTGCTTCACCTCCACATGAACTCCATTAAATAATTTAATTTAGTAATTTAATATGGTAGTTCATAATAAAGTGGCAGAGTTTATTTTTAGTGAATGCATTGGAGAATATGTTCTTTGTCACCCTGGTCTGAAACAATGTAGTACCTTTTTCCAGCGGTTCCCGTTCTACCTGTTATGGGGACTATGATGCCACCTATACCTATGCCAGCTATGCACTCTGTGCCTTCAACTCTCACCCCAACATCTACAGCCTCAGTACCCTCTGTTTCTCCATCAATGCCAGCTATGTCATCTATATCTTCTATGCCAGCGTTGTCTCCTTTACCACCTTTCTCAGCATTACCTAATATGCCACTGATGACTGATGGGGCAGGTATGAATGCATCAGATTACTATTTCTACTGCTTGTTGTCATATCTTGTTTCTGTGTGAATACTATTCGAACATGGAAAGTGATTTTATAAGGGATTCTTATGTATTGTACTCTTTAATATTCCAAACACGGTAGATCCCAATGTCCTTGCACAGCAGCAGCAAGCCATCATCAACCAGCAAGCGATCATACTTGTGAGTATTTGGAGCGCTAACCTGAAGCAGTCAATCCACCACTGAGTAACAGTCTGAATGTTGTGCAGGTTCGATATGAAATTTGCACTATTATATATCTAATTGCGGGTCTGTTGTGCTGTTTAATAGGCTCAGCAAATGACAATGCAAGCAATGGCCCTACAACAGCAGATGTATAATTCAGTGAGTAGGCCATACACTGGTCCATCTTATCACAATGAATATGCATCAATGCCCCGATCTGGCCAATCAAGCCCAGTGAGTATCTCTAGACACCCTAAATGTGTTTTTGTAAAGCTTTTTATTATAAATTATATAAATAATTCTAAATATATAATTTAACACACCATTAAAATTATTTTAACATCCTCATTGTATGTATCATATATTTTATTTATTAAACTTTATTAATTCTATTTTTTTTTTCAACTAATCTATAGTTCTGTAGTTCTTATGGGGTGTATTGAAGGATTTGTATTATCATTATTTTTTTAAATTCTTAACACAGTACTATGCAAAAGTCTTAGGCACCTTAAACTTAAGCATTTTTAAAGAATATATTTTGTCTCTGATTTCTATTTTATGACTTCTGCGTTATTGGTTCAGTAAAAATGTTTTTTTTTGGATTTGCAACAAAAGTTAAACGTTTCAGACAAATGTTTGTATGTCAGTAATAAAAGCAACATATTACATAATAAGCATCTTAGCTGTGCAGTATTTCTTTCCAATTGCCTAAAAGAAAAACACGATGCCTTGGCGCGTGATGTCATATCCAGTCGGCGCACATATTTGCACCGGTCTCCAGAGAAATTTTGTATACTGAACGTCTAGTGTGAACACCGCTTAAGACTTTTGCATGGGCAGATTTAGTGATTCTGGGGCCCTAGAAAAATTATGGGAATGGGGCCCTATTCAGTGTCTTAAGAAAAAATATTTAAATTTTCAGCATATGCTATATGCATTAGTAATTAAAATATATATGATTTGCATTTTTTAGGGGGCCCTTGACTTCTGGGGGCCCAAGACAGTTGCCTACCTCTGCTTAGTGCTAAGTCCGCCCCTGCTACTGTATACAACTAACCTCTCCACACAAAAAAAATTATAATGGCTGATTGCACTTTATATAATCTTCCATATTGTTCTGTGTTGCACCATGGTCCTGGAGAAATTACATTTCCTTCCAATGTATATAATCTATATATAGAGGAATGAAAATAAAAACCTGACTTGACTTTCAATGTATGAACCAATTCTAAAATGTCTAATATTTTATTAATTATTTTTGTATATTGGTTGATATTTTATCTTTTTTTTTTGTCTTAGCAAGTTAGTCACTTCATTATTCTTTATATAGTGCTCTTGTTAAGTGTTTCCAGTAAATGGTTAGCTTTATCTTAACAGAACAAATCTGAAACTGGATCTACTCCACACACTCAAGTTACACCTGCCCTTGCACAGAAACCCTTCCGGCATCATTACGGTAAGTCAAAATCTCTGAAGTGTCAGTCATTTTGAGATTCCAGTTGCATGTTCATTATTATCTTCAAGTTACATTAACTTGCTTTTTTCCACATTTCCTAATTGAGTAGGTTGTACATAACATACCCAAGCAAGTCCTTAATGCTTGAATATATTTTCTAAGGCCAGCCCAGGACAATCCCACAAGAAAATGTGGTGAAGTCCTCCATCTCAAACTCAGAGCATATAGAACCAAGTCACAACATCAAAGACATCATTAAACAGTACCAGCCTGGCATAGTCAAACCTGTAGATGTACCAAGGTCTGTATATTCCTACAGCCAGTTTAACCTACACATGAACTGATATTACAACATATAAAATGTTCAATACCTGAGAAATCCTTATCTAAAGCCATTCAGGGCTTCATAACTTGCTTGTGAAACTTGTTTTTATCTGTAATCACAGAAGAGATGCTAAAGTATTTGTTAAGAAGCCAGACCCTCATGATGAAGCTATGACGATCCTTAAAGACCAGATGAATTCACCACCTACCCAGGTAGATCAGTTAATAGCAGCATGTATTTGACACCTTACACCATTACTAATAAATAATTTTACCAACTGAAATAAATGTCTTCCATGTTTTCAACATCCAGCAGAAAAAGGCATATAGTCCAGGCTCTTATGCTTCCAATGTCACAGAGCTTGGTAGACAACGACCACCAAAAAGCATAAAGATGAAAAGACCACCTCCATTGCCTGCTATCAGTCAGCGGTCCCCAGCCCCAGCACCCGGTCAGTATGCTTCATTACAGTTCAAAAGACAGATATTGGACCTCCATTTATCATCTCATACTTTTGTGTCATAATCATACTTTTACTAAAGATGTGTGAATGTGTTCGTAGGCTACTCTGAATTAAAAAATTCTGATGTTTTGCTGATTTACATTCAGTAATGCTCTCTAAACTCCATAAAAGGTCAAGCTAATAGGGAGCTGAAAGCACAAAATGAGGACAAAATATTGAGAGAAAAAAGGAATTTCTCAGAGGCAGAAGTGAAATTTATTTTGATTCATATCGACACAAAAAATATATTATTTAGCAGCATAACAGCACCTACAATGGCCAAAATCTGGAGACAAATAACAGAAAAGGTGAATTAGGTGTGAATTAAGTAAGGTGAAAAAGAAAATGGCTTGACATGAAATAAAAGAACTTCCTTTGAGCGGAGGGTCTTCATCCTGAAACACCTTGTTGATGAGCGAGATCAGAGGAGAATGACCAGACAGGAAGTCTATAGTAACTCAAATAATCACTCTTTACAACCGTGGTGAGAAGAAAAGCATCTCAGCATGCACAACACATCAGACCTTGAGGTGAATGGGCTACAACAGCAGAAGACCCCATCAAGTTCCACTCCTGTCAGCCATCATGGCTAACATAGGCAAACTGACTCCCCCAAACTGGACCGTACTTTTTCTTCACTCTAATGATTGATGTGAACATTAACTGAAGCTCCTGATCTGTATCTGCATGAGGTTTTGCATTGTGGTGCTGCCACATGATTGGCTGATTAGATAACTACATGAATGTGCAAGTGTACAGATGTTCCTAATAAAGTGGACGGTGAGCGTCTATGGCTCAGTGCAGATTGAGACATACCAGACTGGTCACTTATCTCGCTTTGATGTATCAGAAGCAAGAAATCCAAGACAAACCCTGGACATGCTCTGGAATCTCAAGAGATCATTTTGTAGGCTGAATTAGTGCTGGCTTGACATGTTGCATGACATTAAATGAAGATGCCATGGCAAAGAAAATTAACTTGTATCCAGCTTTTATCTCCTGAAAAAAAAATCATACCAGTCTCTTAATATCTGTTTCCCTCCGTGTGCTCTAAATCATAAGCTGCAGCATGCTCTAAATATTCCAGCACCCTAATGCCAGATGAGCCATTGCAGCTCGTTCTTATTTTATATGGCAGCATTTCTATTCTCTTAATTGAATGAAAAGTGCTACTTGTCATAAATTATGGATTAGTGTTGGCTGGCTTTCTTTAATTATTAAGATTGTTTCATATTTAGTATTTCTTTAATTAACGCCATTAATATGAAATGACAGGGGCAGGGTGGTTTAGTGATTAGCATGTTTGCCTCACACCTCCAAGGTTGGGGGCTCGATTCCTTCCTCCGCCCTGTGTGCGTGGAGTTTGCATGTTCTTCCTGTGCTTCAGGGGTTTCCTCTGGGTATGCCAGTTTTCTTCCTCTGTACAAAGACGGGCATTTTAGGCTGATTGGTATTTCCAAATGATCAATAGTGTGTGAATGTGTGTGATTGTGTCCTGCAATGGGTTGCCCCACCCCCCGTCCAGGGTGTGTGCCCCTAGTTACCTGGGACAGTCTCCAGGCGACCTTGTTGACCCTGTGTAGGATACGCGGTTCAGAAAAGGGATGGAATATGAAACGATTGGATTTCACAATTTTCATTAAATCCACATGTGCAATTTAAATGTTACTACAATTTTATATACAGATTATGCAGTAACTCACTGTCAATGATCTAATTTGAGGCAAATTAAGTTTCACACAAAGTCAGGATCTCTTGTAGGATGCGAACGTTTTTCCCAACTTACAGGATTTTCATGAAAACAATATCCATCTTCTATACTGCTTATCCTTCCTTCAGGGTCACGGGGAACTTGGAGCCTATCCCACAGAGCATGGGGCACAAGGCGGGGTACACCCTGTACAGGGTGCCAGTCCATCGCAGGGCACAATCACATACACACTCACACACCCATCCATACACTACAGACACTTTAGACATGTCAATCAGCCTACCATGCATGTCTTTGGACTGGGGGAGAAAATTCGGAGTGCCCGGATGAGGCTCATTTTTTATAATAAATATGGGGTTGGTGACCAAGAACTATTTTATTAACCTGTTGCAACTAACTGTGAGTGGGTTGTCCAGTATCTCGAGAGCTTCCAGTTAAAGAGGAGATCATTCAGACCCAGCTTCATAGGAGGAGCAGCGAGGAGCACTACACCTACACAAACGTACCCTGGAAGATCTACCTGAGAAAAGAGGTAAGGTGTGTGTGTGTGTGTGTGTGTGTAAGAGAGTAATATTCCAAACACTCTGTTCAGTGGAGTAGTGTCATGTTGATTTGCTTGTTAGGTTTTCTATCCCAAGGACAGCTTTAACCACCCATTGGTATTAGATCTCCTGTTCAAGCAGGTCTGTGTTTTTATTTTACGCATGAGTTCTATTTTTCCATCATCTAGTGCATCACCTAGATATCTGGATCATTCTTCCTGCTGAAGTACTTTCCATTTTAACAGTCAACTCTATTTCAGATTGTCCACGACACATTCTCTGAGGCTTGCATTCGGATCACAAATGAGGAGAGACAGACAATGAAATCCCTCTTTGGTATGCTGCCGAAATCAAATACGGATTAAAATAAGGATCCTAGCCTTTACTTTATTAATTCTATGCCCTGGTGTGTTTTTATACTTTCATAGCTGAGCACAGCATTGACGAGGGTGCCACAACACAAGACGATAATGTGAAAAAAAAGGCTGTTATTGCAGCAAGGGACACCTGGGAGATATACTTCTCTCGTCTTTTCCCAGCATCTGTGAGGAGCTCTTTTCACCTCTCCATCTCTTATTTCCTATTGAAAGTCTTAGGTTTCTTAGGTTTTGTGTTCATGTGTGTGTATGTGTGTGTGTTACAGGGCAGTGTGGGCACTGGCGTCCAGGTGCTTTCTGTGTCCCACAGGGGAATTAAACTGCTAAAGATGGTGAGGAGCAGCGCACTGGCTCCAGATTACTTCCGAGTTTTAAGACCTTACAGGTACGTTGCAGAAGAGGTAAATTATTTACCAGCCATCACAATAGATCTTGATTGCACTGATGTGTGTGATTTTGTGTGTGTTTTCTTTCCCCATACAGCTACACAGATATCATGTTTGTCACTATTCCCTCAAAGAACATGCTGGAGTTCAACCTCACCAATGAGAAACTGATTCTCTTCTCAGCCAAAGCTCCTCATGTGAAGACCATGATTGACTACTTCATCACAGAGCTGAAGAAGGTAAGCTTTTTCTTCACACCTGCACTGGGTTCAGGATAGGCAGAGGTGGCTTTGTGGAGTAATCGTATTCTCTTTTGCTCTAGGACTCAGACTATGTGGTTGCTGTGCGTAATTTCATGACAGATGACAGAACAGTGCTGAGTTTCCACAAAGGAGACATTATACGCTTACAGAAAATGGAGGGGCTGGAGCAAGGTGAGGCAGCTTCTCTAGGTGTGTGAGGTCTACGCAGCATCTAAATGCTTCAAAGGCCTTAGGATTTCTTCATAAATGGCACGTTGACACATGGTAAACCGGCTAGCAGTGATGCTGTGTGGCTATGAATGTTGATTTAAGACATCTATTCTCTGTGGCTGTTCTGTAGGCCACTGCTATGGTTGCATAGTGAAAAAGAAGGTCATGCTTCTTGAGGAGATCAAAAGAGACACACCTGACTTTGGTGGGTCAGTGTACACTGTCTGCATGGGGTACTGTTCAGCCTCTAGCTTTCTGTTTTAGGTTCTTTGTCATCTTTCTGTCTCTTCCTCTGTCGATAACTTGGTAATACTTTTTCTTGTTCCTTCTTAGGAATCATAATGTGTTTCTCAGTGTATTTTCCCAGTATGTAATTATGTAATACACATTCTTACCATATACAATTCGTTTGTCCTACCTCTAGGCTGGAAGTTTGGAGCGGTCCATGGTCGTGCAGGGGTATTCCCTGTGGAGTTCGTCCAGCCAGTGGCTGCTCCAGACTTCATCAACCTCCCTGTGGACAAGAAAGACGAGCCCAAGAATAAACAGGGTCATGTGGCAGCCTCTGCCGCCGTAGCTGTAGCCGTAGGTTCCACCGCTGCGGCCCATGAGCTCGACCGCTCCACTGAAGTATGTTTTGCTGACATGTAATCTTTTTTAATCTAGTAACATTTGGCAGCATTTATGCTTACTCTACAGCAATTCTATATACAGACAAACCTCTCACTGTTTAACATTTCATGAAGATATAGATTTTATAGCTCGAATACGTATTAGTGTTGAAATATTGTAGCAGGACTATAAATGTTCAACCATAAAACTACTCAATATTGTATGGAACAATTGAAAAGCAGTCCTGCTTCTGTGAAACATTGTGTTAATTTGAATCAAACAGTCTCTCTGCCTCTATAATGAAAAAAAAACAACAACATATTATTCTTGCTTTCCTCTAGGTGACTTCTACAGTCAATGATTATACCGAGGCGCATACAGACTACAGTCACATAGATATTGATGAGAGGATTCTGCAGGACAGCCAATACAACATGGTGGAGTTTGCCAAAAAATATTTTCGAGAGGCCCATAGGAAGACCAGGTCAGTGGTCTTTAACTTTGGAACATGACACTAGAAATGGTATAGTAGGCTTTCATGGCTGCCGAAAAAAAAGTTGAGAAACAGTAATTAGCACATGTTGTGTTACTTCTACAGTGATTCGCAAATGTCAAAGAAGGGGAAAGAAAGCAAGGAATTATCAGATATGGTGAAATTTTCCAAGGTATAATCATCCAGCTGGTGTTATAAATACATACATGCATACATACATACATACATACCTACATACATACATATTACATCCTTAGCTATGTATGTAACAACAATATTTTCATGTGTTATTATTGTATTTGGGGACAGGCACAGTGACTTAGTGCTTAGCATGTTTGCCTCACATCTCCGGGGTTGGGGGTTTGGATCCTTCCTCCACTCTGTGTGTGCATGGAGTTTGCATGTGCTCCCGGTGCTTTAGGTGTTTCCTCCCCTAGTCCAAACACCTGCATTGTCGGCTGATTGGCAGATTCTCCATAGTGTGTGTGATTGTGCCCTCTGATGGGGTGGATCCAGCGTGAACCCTGTCTTGTTCGCCAAGTTCCTTGGGATAGGCTCCAGGCTCCCCTCCGACCTTGTGTAGGATAAGCGATATGGAAAATAGATGGATGGATTATTTGTACTCCCTTTCAATTGTTGTATTTGGTGTGTTAAACAGTCTCTTATCCAAGAGTCCTTGATTGAGTTTACTGATGAAAACATGAATAAGGTTGCTGCAGACATTTTCTTGGGTAAGTGATAGACTTTCATAGTCTTAACCATTGTCGTTATGAAAGTGCATGCATTTATACATGAAATTCAAATCACTTGCAAATTAAATTGCATGGAATAAAATGTTTCTTACTCATGCTGAACGTTGCTCATTATAGTTGCATATGAATATTGCATTTTACTGTTTGACTATGTGTTCACTGTATTCTGAATTGCAATTAAAAGATTAATTATACTAAAATTGTTTGATGTTTATAAATCAGGAAATAGATATTTGGATCCAACACATACTTTTCTATCTCTAATTATGCTTTTTCTAGCTATAATGAAGTTTATGGGGGACTACCCAATCAAAGGCCAAACTGAGCAAGACATCATCAGCACCATACTAAGGGTACTCAAGTAATCCTATTAGAATTTTTGTTAACCTTTAAGTAAAGAGATGCAGTGTCTCGTTTAAAATAAATGGCATTGATGTTGCAGCTTACTGGCGAATATGGTTTACTGAGAGATGAAGCGTACTGCCAGGTCCTCAAGCAGATCACAGAAAACACCAGTTCCAAAACGTACCATCTCACGTTTCCCTATTTTATAATATATCATGAATGCAATGTGCCTGGTAATATTGACATTAGAATTCTTCTACGGTGTTGCTCAGAGACAGTTGTCAGAGAGGCTGGAGAATCCTATACATCCTTACAGCATACTACCGATGTTCAGAAGTACTGAAGCCCTGCCTTTTGAAATACCTTCAAGATGCCTGTGCAGGTCCAGGGGTACAATACCAAGGTACAGTACTGTTATAGCCGAGTCTTGATGAGGATGCACAGATCTTTAAAAAATTGCATAAATTTGAGAAGGCCCACTTTTTTTTTTTTCCAGGCATCGCCAAAGCTTGCGAACAGAACTTAAGGAAGACGTTCCAATATGGTGGCCGCAATAAATACCCTAACACCATGGAACTAAAGGCGATGATGGTAAGTTATTTTATCCATTTAATATATAATAAGCGGTGGTGTTGTTCCTATCATTACTAAGATCTTTTCATTTTCCTGACCCCTCTAGGCCAGCAGGAGCTCCAAACGGCAGCTATTTCTTCTCCCAGGTGGAATTGAGCGTCATCTAAAAATTAAGACCTGCTCAGTAAGTTGTCCTTTTTCTACATTATTTAAAAGTTAGATTATATAAACAAGGAGCTTGATCTATAAGGACTGTCATATGTAGGTTGTTCTGGATGCTATTGAAGAGTTATGCTATGAGATGGGTCTACACAGCATGGAGGGAATGGATGAATATGCTGTATTTCTCGTCACAAACAGAGGTGAGAATGTATTTACCAATGGACACCACTGGAACAATGGATTTTTACTGACCAAATGGGTGAAAGGAATGTGATCCATTTGACTGATAACAGGAACCTGTGAATCTGTAGGTCTGAATGTTCAGCCACTGAGCAAAAGGGAGTACATCTTGGATGTCACCACAGAAGCAGAGCCTATTGATAGCAACTACAACCTTTGGTTTAGAAGAGTGATCTGGAATCAGCCACTAAAATTCGATAGCGAGCTTGGAGTCACCGTGCATTACAATCAGGTACTGATTTTCTTAAATACAACATTAGTATTTTTTTATATGTATTGCTTATTAATGTCTGTCAGTCTCACACCTTTATTTGTTCCACAGGTTACCCCAGATTATTTAAAAGCACTTCTGAACGTTGTGTCACAGGGCAGGCTTAGCGAACAGCAGCTTCAGCAGGTGTCAAAACTAGCTGCCCTGCAACATCGTGCCAAGGACAACATCTCTCTTCCAAGCCTGTAATTCTACACTCACTAACTCTAATCTATACAACACATTAGTGTCCTTTGAGTGCACAACAAACTGAAACCACAACCACAACAGCAACACCAAAAACAACCACAGGGTGTCCCAAAAGACTCCATACATAGGGGACTATGTTTGCCAGCACCACGTCAGTTGTCACTTCATCAGTGGATGTTCCATCGCAGCTTTGCAACAGCTTCCCAATTCGGCCATGAGAATGATTTCAGTACGTTCTTCTTTTCTCAAAGGCGTTCTCAAAGGCTGTCTGAAAACAATATATATAATATAAACTAAGTATGAAAAAGTTTGGAAAACATACTGCTAAAAAGTACTAATTTCCCCCTATGTATGGAAACCTTGTAGAAGTTCAGAAACATATCAACAGGTAGGTTCTTACAGAACATAACTATCACAAACACAAACAAACAAATAAATAAATAAATACATTTTGAATTGCAGTCTATTATCTAGTTACCCCAGTGAACACATTTTAATGTGAAGTTACTGTTATTAAAGCGAGGAGTGATGCTTTCTTCTAAACCTCAGCTTCCTTTAGGCTGGTTTTTAGCATTGTTAATGCAGTTGACAGCATATATAAAATAACATCATATCAATGATAAAAATGACTACACATAAATAGCACTAGTAGACTCCAGATCTCCGTTTCTCATGAGCTCTTAGGCTGACATGAGCTGTTTGCTGTTGTATTTTTGGTTTTGAAGTTGTGCTATGCATTTATGATCCACCATCAAACTTCAAACTGGATAGTCTCTCTCTCTCTCTCTCTCTCTCTCTCTCTCTCTGTAATAATACTGAAATACTTCTCCTTTTAATAATGCCTATTGTATCTCCATTCTGCTAAAGCCATGAGGTCCAAGACTGCATCCCTGTCCCCCTGTATGGACTACAGTCTTCCCAACAGTGGTTGAACATTGTGACCCAAAACATGCAGCAAGTCCAGGCACTGAGCCCCCATCAGGCCAGAGCCCAGTTCCTGGGTGAGGAGTTTTCTTTGTTGTACAGTATATTACCACAGCATTTGCAATAGAGAACATTAACTAGATAAGAGAGCATGAATGTGACTGTTCACTATGTGCTGTGCTGATAACAGCTTTTCTATACTTTGTGATTGTAGGGCTTGTAAGTGTTTTGCCCATGTTTGGCTCCTCATTCTTCTATATACAAAGCAGCAGTAACAGCTCTATAGACTGCCCCTGCATACTAGCTGTCAACCAAAATGGCTTGAACTTTCTGAACAAAGACACACACGTAAGTAAACGTACACGATTTTGATTTCTATGGAAATAGACCTATTATTGTTTTTAGAAAAAGGTAAACAATTCATAAATGGATGCCTTAATATTCTCCAGGAGCCGATGGTAAAGTTCCCCCTGAAAGAGGTGCAGTCTACCCGGACACAGAGGCCTGTAGCTGGCTCCAGTTACCCTTACGTAGAGATAGTGCTGGGGGATCTAACATCTCAGCGCATCACACAACTACAAGTAGATCAGGTATGAAATGTGGACATTGAATTTGCTACATTAGAAAATATATAATTTGGAGAAAGGATTCTATGGTACTTTACAAGCATACTTTTCTAAACTCGCTTTCTGAGTACTGAAAGATGCTTGTACGTGTGACTTGCAGAGTCTGGAGCTGTGCCGTGTCATCGCCATGCACATGGACAACATGCTGTCCGTGCGAGAGAAGAGACTAACTCTGCCTCCCAGCGAGATCACACTTCTTTAATATGCCTTCAAACAGCACGTCAAACTATTCATTGCCTCATCAAAGACATACAGTGTTATTCAAGCCTTTCTTTCAGATAGTGTTCAATTCTATTTCATTTGTAAAGCACTTTTAACAATGGACATTGCCACAAAGCAGCTTTACAGAAATATTTCAATTCAGGATATCTATTTTAAATTAATAAATGTATCCCCGATGAGCAAGCCAGAGATGACATTGGCAAGGAAAAACTTCCTGAGACGACACGAGGAAGCAACCTTGAGAGGCTCAAAAGGGAACTGACGTTAGCCTAGCCTACTTCGTGGGTGTACAGATATCAACAGTTAATTGACGTTGTTAAGAACAAACCAAGCCATGGTATGATGCCTTCTATACTAAGCTAAGGTTACCTACTATTTAGGGATCTAGTTACCAACTGTCTGAAAAAAGAGCTTGTATGTTCTGCTGCACTTTTCTTCACTTTTCTGGTGTCTCCATTTCTTATAGACTGAGCTGATAAAATATATCAACAAACTTGTGTTGAGTATGGGCGCAACCAAGTGTACAACTGGAGGGGGGGCGCACACCTATTAACAAATGGAAATTTATTAAAAAGGAAAAGACATGAATAAATATAATAGATGAAGAAAAGACAGATCCGTTGGCAGTGTTAATTAAAGGGGGACATATAGAAAATATTTTGTACTGTATATTGCGGGGGACAGATTGGTATTTCCTCAACATTGGGGGGGACACGACCCCCCCAAAGAATGTGTGGTTATGCCCATGATTTTAATTAACATGACTACCTCTCAAAACATGCTGAAGAAATTCATTTCATATGACCACAAGGACTGTGATGTAACGTTTTCAAGCTCTAAAGCGTAGCACAATTAAATACGATTTTTTTTAAACTATGTCATTTTCTACTGCTGAATTGTGTTCTAAATTATTTGCACTTTACAATGTGGTTAACGTGTAGAGTAAGTAATGCATTTGTGTGCTTTTTAAAAATACAATTGATTAAAAAAAAAATTCCACAAGAATACAGCATAAAACCATTATAGTATTTAGTATGTTTACAAGCAGAAGTAAAAGTGGGCAGGAACTTATAGGAGCAGAGCTCCGGAATCTTTAGTTTAAATGAACTGCGAGTGAAGCTGAGCTTCTGTATTTTAATTTGATGGAAAAAATATATATCATGGCATATTGGTGATAATACTAATGATCGTGTAATACATTTTCACACTGCTTTACAGAGAAATGCTATTCATTTCAAACATGCAAACTGTGATTTCACAATGAAAGTAATTCTTAACTTCTCTATACATTTGATTATTTAAAAAAATGTGTTCATTTTGCTTGTTTAAAGGTCTCATTGTATCATTTATCTTAGCTTGAAATTAGGTATTAAATTAACTATTTTGGCAATCAGATTCTAAATTAATTTCTGTGACACAGTAAACTTACATTGAAAATGTAACTATTTTGATGCCACCAGGTTTAGAGGAAAAATGTTATTAGAGCAGCGGGTCTTTGATTAAAAAAATACTGTTACAGTACTGGAACTCACTATTCTCAAAGTTATTATATTTATTATTGATTTCGTATATTTATTAATATGTGACATGGTGGCTTAGTGGTTAACACGTTGGTCTCGCACCTCTGGGGTTGGAGGTTTCCTCTGGGTACTCTGGTTTCCTCTTCAAGTCCAAAGACGTTGCAAAGGCATTTCCAAATTGTCAGTTTTGTGTGAATGGTTGTGACTGCGATTGTGCACTGTCATCCCAGGATGTCCCCCACCTTACGCCCAGGTTCCCTGGAATAGGCTCCAGGCTCCCCATGATCCTGTGTAGTATAAGTGATATGGATGGATGGATGGATAGATGGATATTTATTAGTTTGACTAGTCACTTGAATAAAATGGGATTCTTCCAAACGTCTGCGATGGATTTTTGTCCCATCTATGGTGTATTCCCGCCTGACACCCAGTGTTCCTGGGAAAGGCTGCAGATCCTCCATGACCCTGACCAGGATAAATCTGTAAATGAAAGTGAGGGTGTGAGTAATCCAATCCTCAATAGTTCTAAAACAAGTAGACCAACAAATAATGTCCACTTGGACGATGGAAAATTCATGAATAAAAATTTATTTGCTTCCAATAAATAGTCAAAAAAATTTATTGTACCACGTTTAAATAAAGAGCGGGGCATGGTGTAAGGGGGGAAATACTGCTTAATTTCAACAGCTCCTTTTTTCTTCACAGCAAATCAATGGTATCATTTTTCATCCCAACTTTGCTGTTGCAGACAAAAATCTAACATCCGTAAAATTTATTTATTTATTTATCTATCTATTTATTTATTTATTAATTATTATTTTTTTTTTTTACAATTTCAGAGTGTGAGCACTGCTATGACACTCGCCTATAAAACACAAACAGAAGGCATGCCAACCTGCAATACTCTATCCAGCTGTGGCTTCTTTGGTAACTATTTTCATTGGTGGAGCAAAAATAAAACAAAATATTTGATCATACTGTGTCTGAAATGTTTACTCAATATTCTTTTTTTTTGTATATAGAAGTGTCATATAAAAGCAATTATACAACAGTTCCGATCCACTAATTTAATTGGTTCCGATCCACTAATTTAACCTCACTGGGACATTTCCCTGTGTATCCCTCTGCTTGTCTCTGTTCATGTAAAATTCTACTTCCTATTTCAATAATGTTATTACAGTAGAGTTAGCAACATAATCAGCGGACACGGCAAATGATACATTTTTCATGAATATAACTTTTAAGTTAAAATATGAAAGCTCATTTGATAAAGATGAAAAGGATGAAGGTACACCAATCTCACCAGAATCACTATAACTGGATTTTTTTTCCCTCCAAATTCAATGTAATGCCAGCTAACAAACACGCCATATTGCCCGAGCAAGAGTACGATTTTACTGAATATCGGCATGGCTGTGATTAGCTACAACAGTGGTTTTCAAAGTGGGGGCCGCCAGGGGGCGCCAGTGGGGGCGCAACAATTTGATGTGAAAAATAAATTCTCAGTCTCAGACAACCACACACACACACACACACACACGCACAATCAATTCCTAATGTAATGTAATGTAAAGATGTTAAATGTATTTATTATTTAAATAGGGGGATATATTCAGAACTCTTTTTTTATTGTTTTAAAGACATCTTGCAAAAGGGGGGCCTCAGTCAAATGTTGATGCCATTTAGGGGGCCTTGCCCTTAAAAAGTTTGGGAACCCCTGAGCTACAACACTCAGCCTGCGGCTTGCGCCTATGCCGAATTACAGTCATGTCCATTTTCAGTATAACTGCATTCTTGCTTGTGTGATATTGCGTAAATCACACTCACAATCATTGTACAGTTATACCGAATATGATTAATCATAACCATCCAGATAGTTACTATAACAACACTATTGCTACTGTGATACTGCTTAAATCTGATATGGAGAACACATGTTATGGGACACATGTTATGTTATCTTATATTCGTAGAATATCGTCCAAGATTTAATTGGGATCATTTTATACAGTATGACGAGTTATAATCCTAAAAGGATGCTGTAAAAAGTGAAAAAAAAGCTTATTGAAACTCTCTTTTGATATGTTATTCTATTTGGTTACTAGCGAAACTGTCATGCGATTTAATTGGCTTGTGACTGATTATTTGAATGAGCGTTAAAGTTCCTATGAAGTGCCTTGAAACACAGTTATTCAATGTATTAACATAAATTCCACCAAAACAGGAAGTTAGGGCGGGACATACTGAGTAGCTCCTCACCCTTTCTAAATATCTAATAGCTTTTAGCTTGCCTCACAGCCTGAGCTAAGCCAAACGTGACTTAAATTTGGCTAAGCCGAACATAATGTTGAGAGCGGGACGCTTCAGATTCTAGAGAGCGTTTGATTGGACAAAAAATCTGATGAGCCGTTGAAGTCCACAATGATGTCATCAAAACTGTTGGTCTGTATCGTGGTAGAGAGACTGAACATTTTGAATGTGTGTACCTTCTAAATGTGAATTTTGTTATTGTTTGGGAGCGCACGAGTTTATAGAGAACATTAAGGTGAACATATTCATACTAAAAGGCACAGAACTTCAGGTTTGACTTCATGGGGAATTTAAGGGGAAACCCCGTCCGTTCTGATCCAGCCCTTGTTTTGGTTGTGCGTTGTGGGCGTGGTCTAACAGATAGGTCAGCTTTTCCTGCGCGCTGATTGGCTGTTCGCTCGGTGATTCCTGTGAACTTGCCCTGTGCTCAAACTGCATCCACACACGGCGGAGCAAAGTATCCGCGCGCGCCTTTAACGAGCAGCTGCTGGGTATAAAAGGGTCTCGCGCGTCCGCATGGGAACTGATTTTTTTTCTTGCTTTGCACTGATTCAGACTCGAGCGTGATTTCCCAGCCGCGGTTTGGAGAATCTGTCCCGGATACAGGATGATGAAATTTCGGTTCAGGCGACAGGGTAATGACCCTCAGAGGGAGAAAGTCAAACAGGACCTTTTTGCATTCAATAAGGTACGTGAGCCACCGGCTGGGCTTTTCCTCACGCGCACCGACCATGCGGTGGAAATATCCATGACAACCTCACAGCTGCTGGTTATTGTGTTGCTCCAGGTCAGAATATTGTTGAGAAATGATCCAAATACGGCTGCTCAACATTTTTCTTCAAGTTAATGAAACAGTTACAAGATAACCGATTCAGAGGGTTTGTACTCCTGCGATACAGTTGGCTTTTCTTTATTAATATTTATTCCTTTTTATTTGGAAACAAACAAAAAAAAAACAGCCACTAATGTTCCCATCTAAAAAGCTCAAATGTATGTATTCAGCCTGTAGCATGTGATCTTGCAACTAATTCAAGCATTAAACCATCCTTATTGCTTAAAAAAAAAGCAGAAACTATTATCTGGAGTTAATTTGCATATCAACCCCCTGACTAGGCTTTGAATGCCAAAAAGCTGAAGTCATATTCTAACTGCACACAATAGAGAGAGGTGTGTAAATTTCTACCACCTGACCTAAACTAGAACCTCAGACCACCCCACTACTTTGATTTATTATAATAATCAGACTCGGTCTGATTTCTAGCTCCACTGGGAATTATATGACCTAATAAAGAACAGTTTACAGCCTCTGAACAGGCAATGTTTGTCTTTTTTTTCTTTTATAAGGCTTTTACATGTATCATTTACTCCTGTGATTTTAATTACGATGATTTACAAGAGTCTGATCTAATAGCTGTTTACTCACCAGCTGAACGAAAACAAATGCAACATAGTTGTGGGAAGAACAGGGAGCGCCACAAGTGCTAGAACTGGAATAAATACTGCAAAACACACACACAAGTACTCCAGAAAGCCAAAACACTCGTCACAAAACAGCTATGAATCATATAATCAGAAGGTTTGCAGAAGTGATGCATGCAGTCCAGAGTGCCACAGATCATTAATCACATCGAATAGCTCAAATATAAAACTGTTCTTGAAAAGAGTGAGCTGTGTGTTATCCCTGTAGAATTGGGATGCTGTGTGTAATAGGGATGATCGTATGCTGTCACTCCGTCATTTAAATAATAAAAAAAAATTCTATAGTGTTAACAATGGCCGCTGTCTCAAAGCCACTTTTATAGAAATATATAAATTTTGCATTTATAAATGTATCCTTATTTCATCTTTCTTTCCATCACACACAAGCGCGTGATTAGGTATTGCATGCATGTTTTACAACATTGACTAAGTTCACGTGCGGATCATATTTCGATTAAGGTCTGTATTCGGGTTGCAGCCGTATTCAGAATACGGTGTTTATATAAGACCTTAATCGGAACATTCCTGTATACATGATAGTTGTAAGTATGCCTGAGATGCTATTCTTAAATGCCTAGCCTATAGCTCAACATTCCGTATTTTGTTCACCTCAAGTTCCTTATATCTCCTTTCAGTAGATTTTGTGAGTAAGGTGTTTACGTGCAAGAAATTACAGATTAAAGCAGGCATATTCCAGGGGTGCGAATCAGAATATTGTCTTATTCTGAATCGAGTTACGGCATTGACGTGACTCGGTGCTAAATAAAATATTGCCAAATTCCAATTAATATCGGAAAATTGATGTGCATGTAAACGTAGTTTAGAGATTAAATTATCAGCAGCATGTTTGCCACCATTACATATTTAATCTATTACAATTATTGTATTTTGCTGGGAAATTGTAATTCTGTTTGGAATGTGTTTTTATATGTGTTTATGCAGTGTTTTGCTTTAATAGTCATTGAAGCGGAAAGTCTGCTATTGTTTGTAATTGATTTCCTTAAGTTTATTTTAGCATGTCTCGTGGCAGGAGTATAAACAGATGTCAGAATGAGAGTTAGTATCTTGCGGTCTTTCATGTGCATGAAATGAAACCCGTACGTTTCCTCTTCCTTTCATACAGACTGTCGAACACGGATTCCCCAATCAGCCGAGTGCTCTGGCCTATGACCCCAAACTGCAACTAATGACCATTGGAACTAAATTTGGAGCCATCAAAGTGTATCCTTTTCAAGCAGGAAATATGCATACTATATTGTGTGTCTGTGAGGTGTTGATGTATGCCATCATTTCAGTTAACATTAAAAAAAAAAAATTCTGTGTGGAAAGGAGGCTTTAATGAATATGGAATGATGTAAAAGGTGTGTGAAGAAATCACTTTTACTCTACTGCTGTTTGGATATGTAAAAAATGTATATAAAAATTGCTGCAGCTTGCTCTCTTTGATCATGCACCCAACGTAACGCTGGCGGTTGTTTACACAGGTTTTAAAGGAAAAATCCACCTTGAATCATCAACTTGCATGTTGAGTAAGAAATGATCTTCAGAATTTATTTTGTAATGAAATTCTGAGTTGCTTTTTTATTTTATTGTTTTAATAAAGGTTTACAATTCTTTAGTTTAAAAACGGACAGCTTTGGTCAAGTTTCCTGCATTGCCCACTTCTAATAGCACTACTGGGGTTCATCTCTACCTAAAAAGAGTAATGCAGCAGTGCTTTATTTTGTCTAACTTTCATCTATACACTCTATTCAAACACGAAGGGTTCCAAATCTTTAACTTTTACGCCAATACCGCCATCAACATCATGCTTGTCATCTTGTCCATTGCTGTCTAGCTGAGCTGAGTCTCTGCTGTAACTGCTTTGTATTGCTGCATTGCGTGGTACTTTTGAGTCCAATGTTCTGGACTCAATCCCTAATTCTTGTGTTGATTTATTTGTTTATTTATTTATTTAATGACGTTGGATTTCACTGGGCAATAGTGTGAGAGAAGAAGCTCCTTCTCTTTTTGTTTTATGATCTTACAGCGAAACCTGACCGTTATGCCTCATGTTGCCTAATAAACGCCATTTGTAATTGCACAAGCAAACTACAACACCCAACAAACAATTAGCACCAGAATCGCTAACCAGATTTCATAGTTCAGTGTATTATGTAATGTGTTTCAGGGTGAGGGTTTCCTCTAATTGGGACAGCGGTACATGTATATTAAGTTTTTATGTCCCTTAACTGCAGAGATTTTTGTTTTTTCAGTGCTTGTGTGAGACTTTTTTTTTTTTTTTTTTTTTTTTTTTTTTTTTTTTTTGCTGTAATAGTTTTGGCATTTAGACGGCCAGACCGAAGTCTCTCCCTGTTCCCATTGTGTTTTGTGTTGAAACAGTGGTTCATATTGTGCCTAAAGCATTGAAAACTGGTTTAGAAGTATTCCCACAGTTAATGTTTTTCTTTTTTCTGGTTTGAATTCTTTAGTGTTGATTATGTTGGACATGACCATGCTCTGGGGTAAAGGAATGTTTAGGAGGGTGTAATTACTGCTATCAGACTGTAGAGCTGGAGACTCCTTTAGCAGCCTGTGATTTATCTGGTTGGTTTGACTGGGCTAAAGAGCAGAGAAAGAATTGTGGTGACATTCTCTGACATTTGATTTTATTCGTCCTACTTTCATTTGGGGCAGGCGAGACACGGATACAGAATGTGTGCCCTTTATGGGGGACAGGACATGCCCTGAGCCCTTACAGTGCTGGGCATCATGCACACAGTGCAGATCTTTGAGTCGCACTGAGGAGTGGTTAAAGGAGGCTGGTACTATCAGGCACAGCTGATCCAAGAGGCCCTGACTCACTCTGAGCTCTGCTCGCCTCTGTGAGCGTCATCCAATGATCCTGAACACAATCTAACTGCTGTCTCTGAATGAGAATCAGGGAGGAGAGTGGCAAGCAAGGTTGAAAGGTGGAAAAGGAAGAGGCTGTTCTGAAGTTGGATAATAAGTAGTTTAGTTTCATCTGTCTAGTCTGGGTACACAGGTGTGTAGTAGTGACAGACATGTGAGTGACAGGGTCAGCCATAAAAGATCTGTGAAAAGTCTGTTTCACAGCTTGGGGTGTCAATGCCTTTATAACTGGGGCTTCTGAATAGCTTTCAAAGTAAAATATGCCAGCTGTGGAATGTTATCTAATGACTTGTTTACATTTGGTCCCCAAAGTATTTTTGTTTTCTAAAAACAATGAAGTGACTGACATTTGTGCTACTTTCGGCTTTATCAGGTAAGAGTAGAGTCGTTGTGCACAGATTGTCTGGAGTCCATCTTGAGTTGGTTAGACAGCAGGAACCCATAAATTCCTTCCTTCAACCATCTCCCCATCACCCTGAACCTTAGATAAATATCACATGATCTGGCTTTGTTTTCAGCTGCTGATGGATGAAGATGGCATAATCAAACCTAGATAAGAACTATACAATGTTTTATCTTATTTTGGGTTGCGAAAAAAACCCCAAAACACATGTACTCCAGAAAACTGGTATTCGTGAAACCCCCGTAAATTCCGAAAAATGTTCATGTCATACTTGTGCTCCTGAGCGGGTGTAAATTTACATAAGACAAACTCGATTTGATCGACCTCAAGTTATATAATTTTGCATGGATTACTGCACTGTTAAAACTGGAGTATTCTGTTGAAAAAGATTTTAAAAATGTATTATTATTATTTACAGCATTTAGCTTTAACTTTTAACTTTTTCCAGAGTGTTTAAGTCTCCATCAAACTGGTGAAAACCAGTTATTTTATGTTATTGGGTGATGGGTTGTTCCGTCTATGCATAGCTGCAAGCCATAAACAAATGCCCCAGCTGGTGGAAGATGTAGTGCTCACTTGTTGATTATGATAATAATAATAATAATAATAATAATTATATTTGATTGTCATACAAGTGAGTCAAAATAACTTCCGTGTATGTCTTTACACTTTTACCCTGATAGTCCATTTTGTGCTCAGTCTGTGCCCGTGACCTTTTTATAGAGTTTTGTGGGTGTTACTACATGCATATGAGCTGTGTCAGGGATATGCTTTGTACTTTATGGGTGATCAATATACACAAGTTTGAAGTATAATGTTTCTGAAACTTTTTTGTAAATCTGGAGGAAGATTTTAGTTTAGTTTGGCTTATGCAAAAAATGTCCGCACAGCTTTACTGAAAGATTGATAAATGAGATCCAGTGTTTGCGTAGACGTATTGCTTGGACTTATAGAATTGTATGTAAATGTGCGGCGTGTCACTCTTTGTACATTGCTTAACAAATCCACACTAATATACCAGATTTACTATTCGTGATCATTCCAAACAGCCTAGCTTGATTCTTTCGGCACACACAAGAAATTGATTAGTGTAGTCTTGATTGCGTTCCCTTTTAGAGGGCAGATATAAATAAAATGATGTTCGAAACAGTAATAAGAACTACAAGTACAAGTTCTACATTTTCTACAAAACAAATAATCTTAAATTAATAAAATGGGTAGAAATAAAATCCTTGGAAGAAAATACAAAGGAGAAAGAGTGTTGAAAGTTAAAACATGTGGTGTACACCTGCAATAATGTTTTATCTGAGGGGTTAATTCAGTGTGTGTGTGTGTGTGTGTATATAATGTATATGTATATATGTGGATGGATTAATACAAATCAATAAAGTAATTTAGTTAATCTTTTTAAGTGATTGTTCAGTGAGCAAAGTTGTCTTATTTGTGCTTGAATTCTCATGTCCTTTGGACCCTTTCTTTACTTCCTTGGAGGGTGGAGCTAAGGAGCAAGGAAAGGAAACTGAGAGGCACAATTAAAGAAATAGGACATGCCCACTGATTGTATGGAAACCTAGAGAGGACCTTACAAGTTTTTCTTGCATATTTTAGTTAATGGGATGGGATATTAACCTGGAGTCTGGAAACCGGGATGTCCAATTCTGTTATTTGTGCTAAATGTGCTCCATTTAAGTAGTTATCGTCCAGTCTTTTAAAAAAAAAAAAAAAAAAAGAGTTACAGTCCTCCTCCATTTATGTGCATGAAGGTATGTCTCTCATCCTTATTTTCACATCTAAATTACAAACGTCTATTCCTAATGGAGGATTGTGAATTCCATCTAAGATCTAAGCGACTTGTTCAAATGGTGTGAGGTTTTTCTTTCGACAAGAGCACAGAATAACCAAATATTGGAAAATACTGAATTGGGGAACTCGCAATAGCAATTTTCAGCAGTTCACATGAATATGCATGTCAACAAGAAAATTTAGAAACATATAATGAACACTCCAATCCAGCTAACTCAGTAATTCATGTATGAGGAATGAGCCCCTGAAGAGGAGTCTCCTCACTCTCTGTAGACCAGTGTCTAAGTGAGATGTTTGTGTCGTTGTTGCTCGGTTTGGATTTGTGCAAACACTGTGAAATACGAGCTTTGCTCTTCATAAACATGCTTTTGCTCCAACCGCACATTGAGGCACAGGGCTGGGGACTGTTCTGTAACTGTGTGTGTGTGTGTAGGGGAGTGAGGGAGAATGGAACGTAATGAGATGTCTGGAACAGAGGGGTTGTTGGAGGAGCTGGGTTCACCCGTAAAGAATGTATGCTGACTTGCCCAGAGTTCACCCTCTGCAGTAAGAGGAGATTCTTCTGAGGCTTTGCCCCAGGCCTGGCCTCGCTGAAGGCGCCTTTTGAAACCGTTTCCAAGGCCACCGCTCTAGAGCTCAGATAATTGGGATGCACTGCTGCTTTCCAGTTCTGAGTGTTGCGCTGCCGTTTCTGTCACTTAACTGTCAGAGCGGTGCTTTGTCTGCTGTGGATTATGACCGTGCCAAAATGAAACGTCATTTCTTGCTCACAGCCTAATCAGCTGTTTCCATCTGATTTGTGTCCTCCAATTTAAATCGATGTAATTTTGGTGTTCCATAACTGTTTGCTTGGAACCGTGCAACCCGGTTGTGCGTTTAAACACACACCCATAGAAGTTTGCTCTTTTCTAAAGGAGCATGTTTGCACATTTCTGTCTCTGTCTCCAGAATGTCTGCCTAACTCCTCACATCTTGTATATTTAGATTTACTCCACAAGGACTTGGTGAGACCGCAAAGAGGTGTTTTGCTTTAATTATTACTTTTTTGGGGGGGGACTTGTGGTGATTCTGTACAGCTTAAAACTTGTAGTGCTCGATCAACAAGAGGTAACAGACCAGTAAGAGTACTTTTTGCACTAAAAGATCTTCGCTCAGAGTCTCTTTTTAAAATGCATTCCTGCTAAGAGCAACCTTTTTTTATTAAAGAGTCATAAGAAAGCTTAATGATTTTCATGAATGAATTGTGTCCGTTTGGCTCATACGGTAGCTAATGAAATGACAATTCTTATAATGCAGCTATGTTAAGTTCTCAGATATGATTGGTTAGATATACTGTAAATGTGCTATTAAAGCACAGCTCTAACAATAGTGCCAGTTTTAATTCAAATTACAGCTTTATTAAAGCACTCCATTCTAATAAATGAATCATTTCTATGGTAACAGCTTATACAGACAGTTCGTTCAGGAGTTGCCGACAAAAATGCTTGAGTTTACTGCGACTTTTTCAGAATTTGCGGTCCAATTTGCAGATATTAAATTTTTTGCTTTTTAAATTATACAGAGACGTTTGTTGGTAATTGAGACCTTTTAACTATACTCATGTTTGACACGCGTGAATCGAAGAGAGCTTTGGCTGAATGCGTGTTGTGATGACTTCTTTGCCCAAATTTGATTGAGTAATTTTTGATTGAGTAATTTTTCATAAATGGCAAGCTCCGCCGATTATTGCGGAGTTTGCTTGATTTTGCGTTCATTTCTGCGATTGCAGAATCCTGGAGGTACTGAGGGGCTTCTATTGCAGATGCTCCACATAATCTAATGAATAGAAACTTGCTGTTATTGAACAAAGAAATACATGCAATCTTTGATGTGTTGAAGCTTTTTGTAAGGACATGTTTATGGAGGGCTACTCAAGTGTCAAGTCAGTAGGCCTTTAGGACAGAGGACTGCACTGTACAGTTAATTGGCAACAGAATTGCATATTGTGTTAATTTTGAGTGGGGGGGCTGGTGAGGGAACGGCTGCTGTAACGTTGATGGGGAACGTATCTTGTGCAGTGTGCGTTGTCAACATCAGCCATTTTTGGATATGTAATTGTTTTGTTTTATTTATTTATTTATTTTATAGGGGGCACGGTGGCTTAGTGGTTAGCACAGTTTCCTTGCACCTCTGGGGTTGGGGGTATGAAGCCCGCCTCCACACTTTGTGCGTGGAGTCTGCATGTTCTCCCTGCGCTTTGGGGGTTTCTTCGGGTACTCCGGTTTCCTCCCCCAATCCAATGACCTGTGTTGTAGGCTGATTGGTGTTTCCATATTGTCTGTAGTGTCTGCGATTGTGCCCTGCGATGAGCTGGCACCTCATCCAGGTTGTCCCTGAATTCTCTGGGATAGAAAATGGATGGATGGATGAATGAGACCTAAGAATACTTGGTACGGCTTTGAAGCTGGAGCTTGCTGTGAATAGAAATGCTAGAATAACTGTAGTATTGCATTTCACCTCTTAAATAGCCTTATATGCAGTAGAAGTTCTGCTTTTAGCATTTTGGCTATGTAGTCAGACTTGTTCGTTAAATGAATTCCCATGAGGTGCTCAGCTGCAGAGGATTTCAGCTGCTTTGGGAATCGGCACTGACACAGCTGTATTCAATGCAGGGAAATTGCCTTCCTAGTGCTGTTTTCACTGCACCCCAGGGAGTCTCTCTTCCCCTCTCCACCCTTAACACCACGGCAGAGCAATCCAGCTTCCTGTATGTCTCCATGTGTGAAGGGGTGCGACTGCAAAATTGCAAACTATTGTCTGGACTGAAAAGATCTTCAAGTTCAGTTCAGCGAGGTGTTTCTTGAAAGACCGAGTCTCGTGTTTCATGTGCAATGCCGTTCTCATGTTGTGCTGTGCTCACGTCTGATTGAATGCAGCTGAAGAAACAGCCTAGTAGATTTTCTCATTATGTCCCCACTCCTCCCTTTGCACTGGTTTTGCTTAGTCCTCATTTTTATCCATTGTGTCGGCTATGCAGAGTTTTCAGAAACGTTTTCAGGAACTTCAGGAACGTCTTGCATTTTTTTAATATTTAATTTTTGTTTTTGCTCTCCTCCTCACACTTTCTCTTGTGCTTATCTTTCATTCTCTCTCTCTTTGTTGTTCTCTCACTCATTCTCTGTGGAAGCATCAGTCACTAGGCATTAGTATTCTGATGCAGGCGTCCTGGACACACAGAGAGGGCTTAAAATCTATCCCCTTCCCCCTCCTGTAATTTACTTATCAGCCTGTAAGGACACTTGAGGTTTTTGAACTGCACTCTGTTGGCCTTTGGGAATCTGAGGAACACCAGCGCAGTGAAGACCGTCTCGCTGAATTTTATTCAATGGTTATCGGTGCTGGATCTTTCAGTTTAAAGCGGCTTTGTTTGGCTGTGAATTACAATAAGCGGAAATATGGGTTTTCTAAGCTTGTGAATCTTTCATTATAAATGTGTTCGTCACAGAATAATGCAAAACTGAAGATCTGGAACTTGATGTGGCTATATTATTGGGTTGTGGCATGAACACGTTGCCTGTCCATGGTCTCGGTAACTGATACTTGCTTTTTGTTTGTTCTCTCTAACTGAAACTCCTGACTGAGAGAGCGTTTCTGAAGCAAAGTTCAGTATCAGGGGGTGGGGATAATGGGATTGGGGGTCGATTGAAATAGTTTAACTTTATATAATAAAAGGTTAAAAGAAAGTGAGGGCTTAACTTCTATATCAACAATTCTTATCTATTAAATGTATTTTGTCTGGGCTCAACAATAATGTATTAAAAATGGTGGTCACTATTTTGCACTATTAAGTATTTCAGTATTGAATAAACAATTGTTTATTAATTTATGAATTAGCTAATTTAGTTTTGCCATTGAAGCTGTGCTGTATTTATCAACAATCTATCTTTGAATCAGAAAGAGGGAAATTGCACCATGGTTGGAAAAGTTAGAATATTGCAATCGTATGGGGTTGGATCGCAAGTGAATACTGAATAAAGTTGTTTGTTTGTTTGTTTATTTATTTATTTATTTATTCTTCTTTCTAGCAATAGGCTGACCTAATGCCATCATCAGTACATTTCGACATGGGATGCATTTTACTTTTTAATCTAAGGCTTTTTATTTAAATATTTATTTGAGACTTCACTACTCATGCCCTCTACCTATTATAGAACATAATTTCTTTTTTACATCCTACTTTTTTTATCTTCAAAAAAAAAAAAGTGGTGAAAAAGCATATTTGAATGTTACCTGACAAAAGTAAATGGGTTTTTTGCTAAGTTATGTACTAGTGGGGGCACACGTTCTCCCCGTGACCATGATAAAGGAGTAAGCGGTAGAGGGAGGATGGATGTTCAAGTGGGGGAAAAAATCCTTATTAAAACTTCTTATTTTTGCAAATACATTTTGTTTAAAAATCCACTGCTGCTGGACTCGATTGCGCAACACTTGGGCCTTGGCCGTCCTGTTTAAAACTAGAGTGCTGATGGGATGTACCTGTGCTTTTCAGTACTTCTGCAATTCTTCCTCTGATCTTTTATCAGTCTAATAATGTTACCAGTGTGTAGCAGTGGTTTTGACCGTTTGTGCGTTACTACTCTAATGATAATGGTGCGCAAGCACATATCCATTTTTGAGAGATTTTATAGCATGGTATAGTTTTTAAAATGATCAAACCATTAGTATATTCCATTGAGTAATGTTCCTTACAGTTGTAGAGGAAAAAATTAAAACCGTGAAAAGTGGAGATGCGTGTTTGTTTTCATCAGACAGCGACGTGATTTAATTTTAAGAACCACACTCCTTAAACACCAATTTTGACAAGCTCATCAATGTCAGTCAATTATGTTTCATCAGTTTTTGGTTTCCTCAATTAATTCATTATGCTGCCGTGGTACTCTGCCTAATTACTGAGGTTGTGCCATATTGAAGAGACATGGCAACATTGGGGAACTGAAGTAGAGCTTGAACACAAAGCTTGCTGTCTGTCACTATTCAGACCGTGAAATTGCATTCTCTTTTGCTAGGTTTGCTCTGAGCGCTTCAGTGGGTAATTTCCCAGCATTGTTGGGACTGGAGAGAGAGGATGGCTACTCTGGCCTTTGGGCCCTATTCTGTGTGGTTGGATAGCAGCGTGAGCAGCCAAGGGCCCAGGGTACTGATTCACACTGAAAATGAGGAGCAGTCGGATTAGGCAGTTAGATTAGGTAACTGTTATGGTATAATTGTTTTTTATCATTTTAAAATTAATTTTTCATTGGACATGTATAGGGTAAAAGTGAAACTGAATATCTTCTCGGGTTTCAGATCTTGTAAAATCTGCAACCTCTTGTTAATTGACTCATTTCTATCTTGGGTTGAAGTGTTCAATCGGGGAATATACAGTATAATGATAGTGAAACCTTGCTGATGATTAAAGTCCCCATGAAATCAAAATTGAAGATTTGTGGCTTTTAGCATGAATATGTTCGCATTAAGGTTGACACTGACGAAACTGGCAATTAGAAAATGTATATACACTCAAAATGTACACTCTCCCTACCACCAATACGGAACAATTTTAATGACCTCGTTTTGTACTTCAGCTTCTCATCAGATTGTCTGCACAATCAAACACTCTCTCGAATCTGAAGTGTCCCGCCCTCAACATTATAAAAATCACAGTGCCGAAGTAACCCTTGTTGAGCGAGAGGTTATATCGGCAAGCACGGGTCATAAGCGTGTCTTTGGCTGTTCTAACGTGTGTTTTATTCATTTTTCTAAATAAGAAGGAAATGGCTTGAATTCATTATTTGAATTTAGATTTTATTTTTGTCAAGTACGGCTCAGCCCTGGCTGTGAGGTAAGCTAAACGTTACTGGCTATTTAAAAAGGGGGAGGAGCCACTCGATTCCCTACCCGGACTTCCTGTTTCAGTCTAAATTACGTCAAATAACACTGCACATTTCAAGGCACTTCAAATACACTAGATCTGTTTTTGCCCTTGGTATTATGTAACAGAAAGCTGTTGGATATTAAACACATGAAGAATGACATTTTTTGCTAATATTTTAGTAGTTTGAGAGATTAAAAGGGGAAAGTCATTTGTAGTGCAGAACTGTGTACAAGGCGTAGTTTAGAAAAGAAAATGAGGTACTTGAGTATATTCTACATTTAGTCCTGGTATACAAATCTAAATATTGGTGAATGTATGAATCAAGTTCTACTTTCCTGTCTAATGTGCAAAAGCTCAGTATTGGAGACACGATGGAATTTTTCTCAGCGTCTAATATTACATTTGCTTTCCCACTATTTATTAAGCCGTAGCCTTTTATACTTGCCAGACACTGCTAAGCTTTAAATTGTTTACCATTCAGATTTTGATCTGAACATGTTACACCCAAAGAGCTTGGATTTTTATAGATGTGATGCGATGATTTATCGAGGTGGAAGCATAATTGTCCGATCCTTTTACACATTATCTTTCTAGCCTGGGGAGGTCGAGATCTGTGTCCTGTCTTGTGGCTCCTAATGGAAAGCAGCGCAGATATCTGGTGTGAGTTGAGGTTCATCCTTAGCGTGGTCCTCATGGGATAATGAAGAACAGCCTTACGGCTCAGGGAGTGAAGACTGTGAGAAGCTGCTTGACAGAAGCCTCTTGCCGTCCTCAGTTTCAGAAAGTGTGCCGGAATGTTCCTGCTCCTCTGGTCAGAATGTAGCCGGATAATCAAACAGGAAGTCGCTTATTTAATATCCCCTCTATTATTTCAGGCGAACTAAGTAGTGGTGTCATGTCAAGGACATCATCTTTTTAGATGTTGTTGTTGTTGGCATCCGTCTGTCTCGAGAGACAATGGGAACTTTGCGCCTGGTAGAGTCAGTCTGTGATT
>JAFFST010051788.1:73885-94046 GCA_022414735.1 Noturus placidus | reverse complement strand
GGTTTACTCCCCTACACTTGGCCGTTGGATCTGACAGTACACCGATCTCCTCCGCCCCCTAGCCGTTGACCACTCATTGCAGTTCCTCCGCCTAGATTAGTGGTGCAGTGTAAGCAACACCCCCTCACGTGGTTTAGCCCGCCAGCTGAAGCGGTTTACCGGGGTGTGACGCTAGGAGTCAACACGTGAGAGATTTTGGAGATGGATGAGGACCAGTGACGCACATTTTTAGATGTGCTTGCCCAAAAAAAGCTCAACTTTTTAAAAACATTTAATTGTCTGAATGGATGCAGGAGGAAATTTTGGGAAGGGGGATGGAAGGAATGTCTTCCAAAAAAGCTGATGTCTTTCTATTAATGATTAATGAGCTATGGTGTTATCAGTCCTATTTCTAACGGCTTCATCCAGCTGCTCCTGACCCCTCCCCTCTTTCTCCTCCTGCTCATGTGTTTTAATCCTCACACACCCAGCACATTCCAGCACTGAGGCCCAGTTCACCGCACTGCACTGCATGCCCCCCCCTCCCCATTTCAGCTCCCAGCACATCCTCCTCACGTTCCACACATCCTCAGCCTCTTCCACTCCAGCTTCTATCTTCTCCGTCCGATGAATGACATAATGATAATTAACCATGCAGGACGAGGGAAAGTGAAGTTTAACAATGTTGTGTCTTACATTTGTCACCAGAAGTCCATGCTCAACTGCAGAGGATGTACGTTGGCCATGCTCCATTTAAAACGAACAGTAGATGAATATGAACACGTGCTTAGATAGAGATTTAATTTTGGCTTTGTTTGGTTTTGTCAGCATCGTGATCCTTATTGTAAATCTCTACCAGGAGGAATGCAGCTGTCAGATCTTGTCTTAATTTAAACCTCTTTAATATCCAGAGAGTTGTCTTGTGAACAAAAATAAAACCTTTGTTTTGTTGTATGGGTCTGCTGAAAATGTATACCCCTGGCCCAAGCGGTTAATGTTTGCCCAAGAGTAACAGAACTGCTGTTGACTATGAGAACCCCATCTCCCCCCGTTCAAAGGATACAGATGCATGCCTGAGTCCCCATGTGACATAATAGCTGTGCAGCCATGGCAGCAGCAGGAAGCTCAGTCAATGTAGCTCTAGTGAGAGCCCTCTGTGTAGAGATGTGGTCATGTTAGCTGTTGGACCCCCAGTAGCTCTCTTTGTACTGCGTGTGAGGTGCCGGGTTTGTCGTCCACAGGCTGTGTATTTATTTATTTATTTATTTTGTATAAGGTTCAGCTCTCTGTCCTGCCTGGATGCCATGTTTGCATCTGTCTCCACTTCTTACACACCTCCAGATGTGTGCAGCTGCCATTTAATAATAGCACTAGTGTGCAAGTGGGACTTTATAAGCCTGCAGATTTGTTATAGCACTGTGTCCTATCCAGTTTTCACATGTGAGAAAAATGTGGGGGGGTGGGACTTTGTTTTGCTTTGTCTGTTAAACCTCCACCCCTCCCCCATCTGCAAGGGCTTTTTATGGTTTCACTTGGGAAAAGGGGCAAACTAGATAGTCTTCATCTTGTTTGGGTTGTTGTTGTTGTTGTTGTTTGCTCTGCTTGTCTACATTGAAACCTACATGAAATGTAGTTGGGCTTCTAAGTTCTTGGTGCAGCTTTAGACGCCATCATCAAATGAAAAAGGATGTGCTTTTGAATGTGCCGTGCATGATGTACATCCTGCCTCTCTTATGTCTTTTGACATTTGAGCTCTTTTTACATATTATACCAAAAACAAATAAAGCTGTGTGTGTGTACGTGTTGGGGAGGGGTGTTAATGCTGTAAGTACAAGTTTATTTGAAAGTGGTCTGTTCTGAATCCTCCTATTCAATATCTACAATATGTCCTCCATTTCTGCTGTCAGTCACAGTTTTATCATGTCTTTTTATAATTTCTGATGTATGAATTAAGTGGCACAATTGTTGCTATTCACTTGAAAAACAAATAAGTCTCTAACTTGGCTCTCAGATATGGGTGTCCTGGAGTGGAGTTCACTGGACTTCATAAGGAGACTGCAACCATCACACAGATACACTTCCTCCATGGACAGGTAACCATTTATTTATTAAGGTTTTAAAAACGATGCAGCAGTTTACCCCATTCATGGAGCTGTTCAGGCAGCAGTTTTTCGACGAGGATCAATTTGTCATGCTTTAGATTAGAAAAAAAAATTGTGATTTATTATTTATTATTATTATATAATTGTCATTTATTGCCATTTTTGTCATTTATGGAGGGGTTCAGTTTGCAATTCTTGTTCCAAATTTGATTTCCTATCATGTATCAGATAAGACTGAAATTAAATGTTGAACATTTTGATCATCTCCTCCAGTTTGGTACAGGCATATTTCCATCACGATGAGCCATGCGGTTTTCCTTCTTCTTGATTAAAAATAGTGTGACTTTGGTACCAAATCTTGCTGGAGGAAAGCCTGTGCCAGAGTTAGCACCCAGGATGGGGGGAAAAAAAAGTGCATGCATGTGCATGACCGTTTGAAATAGTATTATTATTATTATTATTATTATTATTATTATGCACTACATAAATAATACAGGCTACGAGATAATGCCTATAATTTGCCAACATCAGAATGAGGCTCACAGCACATGGACTGCAGAACTGTGGATTTTGGTTTTTGTTGAAAACTGCAATACACCTAATTTTAGGTGATTTTGAATTAGTAATATGATAATTGAAGTCTGGATTTCTCAGCATATTTATGTTTATTGCAAGTGTATTTGATGCATTATTAGGTGGGGAGACGGGAATAAATAGTTGAACAATGTATCTGTCCTGCTAAAAAAAAATAAATTCTCAGCCCTAGTACATGTTTGAATTTCCAGGGAAGGATTCTGTCCCTGCTGGACGATAACACTTTGCACCTATGGGAGATTGTGCAGAAGGGTTTCTGCTCCCACCTGGACGAGGTGCGCTGCTTCAGCTTCCCTGGCAGACCTGGCATCGAGAGCACCTGGTGATGCCTCTACTCATACTTGATCATTTCGCCCTAATTTCTTATAACGGTTAAAATGGTGTAATAAGCGTAGATCTTTATGCTATTGTTTAGCTGTTGGCCTTAATGTTGGTGTCTGTGTAAAGAGGAACAATTGGAAGTAAAGTTATAGCATTTTACAGATTGGTTTCCCTAAATGTGATGATCGAGAAAAGTGCATTTAATGTTTTCATTCCGGATCATCTTGTAAGACACCAGCACACTGGTTTTATTTATTTAATTTGCATTTATTATGTAATAAATATAAAGAAAATTATTTCATATCTTCATATCGGCCTTTAATTATATCCACAGAATGATTGAATGAAGTTCAGTAATGGCCCTTATTTTATATGAAATAAATATGTATTTAATTTGTTTTATACTTATTGTGTCATGGAAATGCCTTTGAGGATCGTGATGTGTGTGTGTGTGTGTGTGTGTGTGTGGTTTTTTTTGGGTTATGATGGTTATTGTAGTGCGACGCGTGTGACTGTCCTTATGCCGAAACTGAGCTGTGATCTCTTGGCTGTGGGCACTGAGGGTGGTGGAATCCACTTCCTGGAGCTGCCCACGTTCACACTGCTGAACAAGTCACTGTTCCAAGATGAAATCATGCAGAGGTAATCCGACCATCCTGATCCTTACTGAATCTGTGCACTGCAAAGCAGGAACATCAAAGTTTAGTCATTACATTTTATCATTAGAAGTACAGTTGTGCTCATTTACATAAACCCTGCAGAATCTGAAAATGAAAAAAAGATGGATCCTTAAAATTGCATTTAGTTTTTTTTTTAGTGTTGTCCTGAATAATCTATTTCACATAACAGATCTTTACGTATAGTCTACAAGACAGCCAGGTCCTGCACATCATTTACTTTTCCAGCATCTTCTACATATTTGAGCCCTTTCCAACAGTGACTATATTATGTTGAGATCCATGTTTTCACACTGGGGCTGATTGAGGGACTCGTACACGACTATTACAAAATGCGCAAACGTTCTCTGATGCTCAAGAAGGCAACACGATACATTAAGAACCTGGGGGGGGGGTAAACTTTTGAACAGGATGGTCGGTGTAAATTATTTTGTTTAAAGATCTTTTTTCCGATTGGGACTGCCCTTCTGAAGCTATATTAATAGATGTACATGTTTTCCAGAAGACAAAATACTAACAATTTACACTGATTATCCTGTTCAAAAGTTTACCCCCCCGTCTCTTAATGTATTGTGTTGCCTTCTTGAGCATCAGTGAATGTTTGCATCTTTTGTAATAGTTGTGTACGAGACTCTGTGTGAAAAGATGGATCTGAACATATAGTTACTATTGGAAAGGGCTCAAATATGCAGAAGATTCTGGAAAAGTAAAGAATGTGCAGGACCCGGAGGATTTTTAGGAAGAACAGTGGGAAGTTTAACTGTTCAGGACAAACAAGGGACTCATGAACAACGATCACAAAACAAACACAGTCGTTGATCATCCAGGTAACAACACACAGTATTAAGAATCAAGCATGTGTAAACTTGTGTGTCTTGTGGACTATATGTAAACATCTGTTATGTGAAATGGTTTATTCAGGGCAGAACTAAAAAAAACAATGCAATTTTTATCATCTCTCTTACTTTTTTTTTTAATTAACGTTTTGCAGATTATACAAGGTATATGTAAATTTGAGTACAACTGTATGTATGAACTTGCATAATTTTTCTGTGTCTGCCAAGCAAGTGTGTACGTTATCAAACTCGTATGTTATCCACCTTACTGTGCCTCACTGGTGGGCCGGACACATTCCAACACCTGCGTCATAAAATGAACATCTGGGGAAACTTCAGACTGAGAGAACTTTACATTGAGGGTAATACACTTTCAGAGAACACTATTGTTTCCTTCCTGCTTTGACCCTGTGATCCAGGATAATTGACTGTGGAGTGCTTATGCAGTCCAGTTTTCTCAGGGCTAAATTTCCACTCCTGCCTCCACCTGTGGCTGTCCATTACAGACCCAGGACAGAAGCTTTGCAAGTTTGCCTTCAACATGGCCAAGTTCCCCCACTGCACAGTTTTACACCCCTTTGGAATAAAATGTCTGGAGATCTGAAGGGGTGTTGTATGGAACTTGTCTAGACGGATAAAACTTTATATAGGCATCCACAGGTTTCTCTGCATTGGTACATTTGACAATTTCTCTCCCAATTACCTTTTTAAAGAGAATGGAAAGTAAAGTGTGTGGCATTTTGAGCGTGTTATAAGGATTAGCCCGATATTTCCAGGTGGCTGTAATGATGCCTATTAAAAGGCAGAAAATCACACTTGTCTCTTGCTCGGCTGTTAACGTGGTTGTTTAAGTTAAGACAAATTACAGCTTTCCCAGCACCTTGTTGTCAGCATGTATATGTTCTCTTTTGCAGGAAGAGATGATGAACCGCTCATTAAACAAGCGCAATTTGGGCTAATGGGCAGCTTCTCTGAGCTACTGCTAATAAGTATGTGTCAGACAGTAAACTACAGAACAAAATGCTTTTGTACCATTTGCCAAATCCTCCAAGCCCTAGTCGAAGGGGTATTTAAATCGGTCGCTGCGTGCTTCACTAGCATATCACTAGGAGTCAGCCTAGAAAAAATATTCTGTTAAAAACAATGTCATGCTTTGTGGTCAGCTGTTTGTGTTTAGGTCTTGAGAGATCTGTCTTCAGCCATGTATTGTGCATTCTCAGAAATGCTTCCCCAGTCAAGATCAGGTCTTGTGCTCTTTTCAAACACATTTTAATCCATCCATTTTAAAAGCCATAATTTAAGCGATCGTGTTGATGTGGGATCTTGAGTTATGTTGAAAATTCACGGAGCTTGACTCTTGATTTCCGTTCAAGTTTATTGTAATCGTAGATTGAAGTCATGGAGTTGTTGCTCCTCTGGAGGGATTTTGAGGTTTTTTTGTTTTACATGGGGAAATGCTGACAATGTGGTTGTAACTGTTGTCTGTGTAACATTGTCTCTTGTGGCTTTTAGTGCCAAGTCCCCCTTTTCCATGGTTTCCCCTTGTTTTCTTTCACTGCATATCAACCTAACTGTGGCTGTACCGTGCACATTCCACCAGTTAAATCTGCGCCACAGCCACAGAGGAACCCTGTACCCTGCTTTTTGATTGGTCAGGCTTTCAAACAGTGTAAGCCAGTGGTATGATTTATTGTTTGCATTTACTTTGTTCTTGAACTATGTCAATTTGCGTAGAAGCCCACAAAACTTAGGTTTTCTGTTTTTATAATTGCTAGCAAAATGCATTGTTCAGTTTCCAATACTAACAAAATACAGGGATGAAGCTGAGACCTTCTCATGGTGTTAATGTGACCCCATTGCTCTGTATGTTCTATTTTGAATGTGTGTAGAATATATGAATGAGCTGTAATGCAGGGAGCTGCTTGTAATCTCCGCTGAAATATGTAGGACACCTGGAGGATGGATGGAGGAAAGTGGAATCTGCATTCTTTGATCCCACTAAAGAATCCAAATCCAAAGAAAATCTTAGACTCTGACAAGCATACTTCTCTCCCTGGTTTTCTTTTACTTTTGCATTTGTCTTGGTTTCCTCTACTTGGAAATTGTTTGGCCTCCCTGTAAGTTGATTATTTTCCCGGTCCATAAGATCTTCTATTGCCTTAGTGCAATACGTGTAAATGAAAAATGTGAGTCGAATAACATTTTTCAGCCCATCATGAACTGCTCTTTTTTCCAGCCTTCCTGATAGTTACAAGTGTGGGAAGTCTCTGGGACCAGTGGAGTCCCTACAGGAGCATCCCCAGCATCCGGACAAAATCCTCATCGGCTACAGTAGAGGCCTTGTTGTGCTCTGGGACTTTCAAAGCAGACATGTAGACAACCTCTTCCTTGGAAAACAGGTCTGTTTAGGTGGAAAATCTTGACCGAATGTGACATATTTTAAAATGTTGACTTAAAAATGACCTAACTGGTAATAAATGTTTGGGTGACTATAACCTTTTAATAACTTATACCCCTGTACCTTTTTTAAAAGCAATTTTGTTACAACCTCCTGTAGGGGTATCATAACTTAGCTGAGATTTCATCTTTGTGTTCTGTGTAGTTTAGATCACATTCTGGAGTATACTTTGTTTGATTTTGTCAGTTTGTGTGTGTGTGACCTCTATAGCAGTTGGAGAGCTTGGTCTGGGTCCGGTCTGGGAACAGCTTTGTCAGTTCCCATAGTGATGGAGGATATATGGTGTGGCCTGTTGGTAGCAGTGTCCTCTGCACCAATGAACCAATCTCTTCCACTATCCCATATGGTGAGCCAATGCTCTTAGTTTGCTGCAAGTTGTTATTAATAGTTGTACTATGTCCAGTCACTTTCTAAATGGTCTCCAATCACCTATCCATCCATTTTTCCATGCCACCTCTCCTACACTGGGTTCAGGGGAGCCTGGATACTGTCCCAGGGAATTCTAAACAGTCTATTTTATTTGTACTTGGAGTATGTGAGAAGCATGCACACACTGGATAGTTACGTCTCGTGTCAGTAGTTCTTGTGTCCAAATCAATTCTAAGTCTTTGCGCTGATTTAAGTCGTTTCTGACGCTTGCAAGCTGCTACTCAAATTAGTCCTATAATTGATGAATGATTGATAATTGGTATCTTGATGAATAGTAGTATAGATTGAGCTTGTTGAAGAAAGTTATTTGAATAGCCTCTTAACACATCATAGGATGCCCAATTTGTAAAAGGATTCAAGTCCAAGTTAGTGAGACTTGAGGTGAAGTCCCGAATTTGAGTAATCGCCGATGTTCCTTTAAAGCCAGCCAGTGCTATAACTGAGAACACAGCCCATGTGGTGAGCATTCAGTAGGAGATGTCCTGTATTAAGTAAAGACCCTTCTGAAAGCAGTCCTGATTGGATGTGCATATTTCTGGCATTGCATCACAAAGTGTACCGTATTGTCCGCACTATAAGGCGCACCTAAAAGCCTTAAATTTTCTCAAAAATCGGCCGTGCGCCTAATAATCCGGTGCGCCTTATGTGTGGACTGAGTTCCAAAATCTGTAAAATGTTGTGCGACTTTGGTTGGCATAACAACCGTATGCGCCTTATAACACTGCGCTTTATGTATTGGTCAAGTACAGAAACAGACCCCGTAATTGAGACTGCGCATTATAATCCTGTAAATTCGGTAAATTATTTTCCTACCGTGGTGCTAAAGTTGGAATGATCTGGAAATGATGACTAAAGGGAAGAGTAAAGTTTGACCACACAATTGCCTTAATGCTGAAATATTTGTCTGACTGTTCAATTTTCGCCCTTTCTGTGTCTGATTAGGTTTGCAAAGGGGAGCTTCTATGCCACTGGTTTAAAAATCCTAGATCTTATCTGTAATATCTACAGTGTAGATCTGAAAAGTAATAACTCCCTAACAAATCATGCTTCCAGTACTGTAACATTTGCAATCTGGTACTAAACACCTGGTAAATGTTGCATAAGGCTTGCATCTGGGCTATAATGAGTCAACCTGGACTAAATACACGCACGTTTGATCTCCTCTGGTAAAACCAATTCAGGTCAAATGGTGCTTTTAACCATTGCTGTTAAAGAGGGTTGGTCAACCTCACAAAGTTTTATCTCAAACATTATATTGTGGTAAAGTTCTTCTCCAGATGAATTCAAAGAGCTCGTAAAAAAAAAAAAACCCTGACTGAAATATAGCTGAGGGACAAATGACGCATTATTTGTGGTTTTACTGCTATTTTCCTGGTTAATGTCCACCAATGGGTTCATGATGATGTAGATTTTCATGCGAGTCATCCAGATGTTTGCTTTTGTATATTAACTAACTCTCTCTCTTTCTCTCTCACTCTCTCTCTCAGGCCCGTTTCCCTGCAAAGCTGTGAACAAGATCTTGTGGAGGACCACCCAGTCGGGGTGTGTGTCAGCTCTGGGCAGCAGTGGGTGAAAAGCGAAAGCTTCTATTCCTGCATGTTTTAGCGGTGCGTGTTTGACTCAGGAGGATATCCTCTGTGCACTGTGTTTTGTCTGCAGATCTCCATTGGTGCTGTTTAGCGGTGGCATGCCTCGAGCCAGCTACGGGGACAGACACTGTTTAACAATACTGCAGGACAGCACACACGTTACCCTGGACTTCACATCGCGAGTCATTGACTTTTTCACCATCCACTTCACAGACCGAGACAAGGGTGTGTGTGGTTCAGCAGTTAACTGCAGTAGTCTTTAACGGGGAGCTCAATTCATTTACCTTTTAATGCAAAGATTCGCGTTTCTTGAAATAGTAAGGCAGTTAATTATTTTTGTTCTGAAATTCACACAATCCTAATGATTGGTGTGATTTTGAATTTTGATTGGTCATATCTAGAGTTTGATGAGCCGTCAACTCTTGTTGTGCTCCTGGAGGAGGAGCTGGTGGTGATTGACCTTCAGACACCTGGCTGGCCCACCATTCCTGCCCCATACCTGGCACCTCTGCACTCCTCTGCAATCACATGCTCCTACCACATCTCCAATGTGCCAGCCAAGCTGTGGGAAAGGATGGTGAGAGCTGGGCAACAGCAGTGCTCTCTGCAAACACGCACGGTCAGTCTGCTCTAAAGTAGTCATTTATTTATTTATTTACTGTATTTTCCGGTGTATAAGCCGCTACTTTTTTCACATGCTTTGAACACTGCGTCTTAAACAACGATGCGGCTAATTTATGGATTTTTACGGGCTAACGAGCTTCATGCAGCCAAAACATTTAGCCTCGTCACATAGGACCAATGAAACTGTTCGAATTAAATCAAACACACTCTCACTAAATTCTTCAGATCAGTCATTTTGTGCTTCATGAACACTCATCATGGAAAACACATGAACAAATGCATATGATTTCAAGTTAAAGGCAAGAAATCATTTACCAAAACTGGCCGCATGCGAAGAGCAACTTTTGCTTGAGTCTGCCAGTGGATCCTAACAGCGTGGAGCAGTGTCAAAAAATCTACTATCACCAACGGGTTTCGAAAGACTGCACTGCTGCGTGATTAAGAGGACCGCACAAGCTCAAGGGCGAATTTACCTCGAGACGTAAGTGACATTGAGAGCGACAACGAAAGAGAGACTGAGGAAGTGTGTGACGAAGTACCGGTAATTCTGAGGCTGTTCCACTGACACTGAAGATGACTTTTGTGGTTTTAATGCACAGGAGGAAGATGAAGGTGGAAGGTGCGTACTTTTCCTGGTCAGCAACTGACTTTTATTTATTTATTTATTTAAATCAGCCGTGTTACCGGCACTGTTCGGAATAAAGCATTTAAAAGTTAAAAATAATCTTTGTGTAACATCTTTCTGTGTAAATATCTCATGTTACAACGTGGACACCTGCAGCTTATAGACAGGTGCGGCCTATATATGTACAATTTTTTTTTTTTCTTTCTTTTTAAATGTAGTGGGTGCGGCTTATATTCATGTGTGCTCTGTATAGTCCGGAAAGTACGGTATTTATTTATTTATTTATTTATTTATTGTAAGGATAAGCTTCTTCGTCACGGAAGCAAGAAGATCAGGCATCAGGGCTGCTCTGGTTGTTTTGTGGTTCCCATTTTCTCGTCACTTATCTCCCGTTTCTCGTTTTCTTATTCGCAGTCATGAAGATACTTGCAGTAATGCAATGGATGTGTTTGATCAGAGACCGATGCAGTCTGAAATTGCTTAGTTTGAATGTTGCAGTTGTTACTGCAACATTCAAACTAAGCAATTTCAGACTGCATCGGTCTCTGATCAAACACATCCATTGCATTACTGCAAGTATTGTAGCTATTAGATCTTTATATATCCTTCTAATAGCTACAATCTGGTGTAGATATAGTTATATTAAAGTTCAGACTACAGTATGCTCTGTCTGTAGTTCTTAAGTCAGACTCATTGAAGAGTTTAATTTAACAACCTTCAAAGAAACACTAACTGGCAGAAGAGCATAAGTTTTTCATGTTTATTACATCAGAGAATATAAATGTCGGATGGTGATGTCTGATTTGAGAGTGCTGATTCGTGAGGCTCATAATATTTCTTGCTGTTTTTACAGAACTGGCCAATATGCGGAGGAAAGAACTTGGCACCTGATTCAAAACAGAAAGAGCTGCTGCTAACTGGGTAAGAGCTTTGTAATTTGATATATTTTTTTTGACTTGAGGATGGGCTCGATCAGGTTCATCAGATTTGAGGATGTTCCGACGTTGCAGATGAAAAGTGGGAGTGACTTGTTGCTGTTTGTGTGTTAAGGCACGAGGATGGCACAGTACGCTTCTGGGATGCCTCAGGAGTGGCACTCAGACCACTCTACAAGCTCAGCACAGCCAACATCTTCCAAACCGACTGTGATCACAACGACAGCCTGACCCAAACCAACGAAGAGGAGTGGCCTCCATTCCAAAAGGTCAGCGTTTGTTCACACACATGTGGGTTCGATTTTTTTATTCATTGAATGAGACAGTTTTAATCGACTTAAACATTTTTTTTTTAAACTTTTGATTATAAACAGCTGTGTGAAGTTTTTCTGCCGTGGCTCTTTGCTCTGCTTGTTTTTGATTTTCTATCTCCATCTTTTGCCCTTCCTCTCTCGGGTGAAGAAACTCTGAACCTCAGTCTGGCATGCTTTAGCTCCAATAATATTTCCTTTAAAAAAAAAAAAAAAAAATTTATCACTCTAATTAAATACAGACTGTCTGAGGCTTGAAATGTTCAGTGCTGAAAACCAAGCAAGCACATTCCTGCCCTGGATGGCACAACTGCCATACTTATTATTTCATTCCTTTGTGTCAGCAGAGCCTGTTGTTTATGATTTAGAATAAAGGAATATAATTCATCTGGCTCTTGGACCTTTGGGGTTTAGTGCATATGTCTGGTTTGGCTTATAGAAAGTATGTGTTGTGTTTTTTGAAGGTAAAAAGCATTTTTTAGTACTCTGTGTTATGTAAGTCTGTACCATAGCAGGATATTATGTTGTGTGCTTTTCATTTATTAACAGGTGGGCTGCTTTGACCCATACAGTGATGACCCCAGGCTAGGAATCCAGAAGATCTGCCTCTGCAAATACAGTGGCAAGCTAGTGGTGGCTGGTACTGCAGGACAGGTAGACCTTCTTTTCATGAACCTTGCCCACCCCAGACCCCCCCACCCCTCATCTAACAATCCAGTCTATGAGCTGAATATCTAACTTTTCACGTTTGGTTCAAGTATGTTGGGGAATCTTTCAGAACCCCTGAAGAATGTCTGACCCATTTTATGTCTGTCGTTCCTCCTTGCAGGTGATCGTGATGTACTTGTGTGACGAGAAATCCGATCAGATGATTGACGTGGTCACCATGGACCTCCTCCAGGACCGGGAAGGTTTCACATGGAAGGGTCATGACCGGCTACCAGAGAAGTCTGGCTCTGTGGTGTTTGCTCCTGGATTCCAGCCTGTAGTCCTCGTGCAGTGCATGCCCCCTGCGGCGGTTACCGCGGTGACTCTGCATGCAGAGTGGAACCTTGTTGCTTTTGGCACCAGTCATGGCTTTGGTCTTTTCGACTACCATCGGCGTAGCCCCGTGCTGGCAAGGTAACACCACTACTGCTGCAACAGGGAAGACATTACAATAATTTTGAACTTTGAAAATGTTTAAAGTTCTGGATTTATAATTTTTTTTATTGATTCTTATACACTTTTCAGAGTACAACAAAATATATCAATACAGAATCAATACTTTTTCAACCCAATAACAGCCCACCCCACCCAGGAATGCCCACATATGATTCATGTACATGCGATTCAATTACATATGTTTCGTATTATTTTCATAAATCCATACAGAATATATATATATATATATAAAAGAAATAAAAAATAAATATTTAAAGTTCTAACAGTTTTTAAAATCATTGTTTAAGCAATTTTTGTTTGACATTTTTAAACAATGTTTCACTTTATTGCATGAATTTCCTGAACAAGCCTTTCTTTCGAAACTTAATGATAAAGGTATGACGTTTTCAACCGGATATAGAGCTAAATCAGAGATCACATCATATTTTTCATTACAGGTGTACACTACATCCAAATGACTCTCTGGCTATGGAGGGACCTCTCTCACGAGTGAAGTCCCTGAAGAAGTCACTCCGTCAGTCATTCAGGAGGATTCGCAAGAGTAGGGTATCTGGGAAGAAGCGTGTTTTGGTCAGCAGTCCATCCAGTAAAGTGAGTGCTTTTCTGCCCCACCGTCAGTCTGAGATCACATTGTGGGTGTTGAATTCACCAACAACAAAAATCCAGCATAAGACTGAGAGTGAATTTGTGTATAGATATATATATTTTTTAAAACTAATTTTTCCACTCAGTCTGGACAGGGGTCATCCATGTTCTTGGCAGTTAATGTTTAAATACTGCAACTATTTCATGTTTTGCAGAGAGTTCCTAAATAAGCATGCTAGCTTTAGTGTTTTCGACTTGTGGTCTACTTGTTGCACTGATCCTTCTCAATGCTTCATTGTTCATCAGCTAATTAACCAGTCATGTGGTTCATCAACCGTGACGTGCAAACGCTGTTGCTACCTGATTCTGTCTGTCTGGCTTCAGGTCCAAGAGGCTAATGCTCAGCTAGCAGAGCAGGATGCCGAGGTGACGCCGGTACAGAGGCGGATCGAGCCCCGTTCAGCTGATGATTCGCTATCTGGGGTGGTGCGCTGCCTTTGCTTCGCTGATACCTTCCTTCGAGACGGTATGAGCAAATCGGTATTACGCTCTGCAGATGGTGCATACGGTGTCCACAGATTTCCACCCAAGGAAGGATAATGTTTGAAGCACAATTTCCTATTTTTGAAATTGAGAATCAGAATACTTTACATATTTCAGGACACCACTAATAGTATATTGTCTAAACAAATAAAAAAAAAAGCCTGATGAAGCCTAAACGTGAAGATTGTCTGTACTGTACATTATTCACATTCAAGCATGTATTTGCAGTTGCATTACCCTTGAGTGTTAATGATTCGAGACATAATTCAAACTCTGTTGCAAAATGTGTATTTGCATTTTAGTGCAAAGCAATGTGCACAGTTCTGCCAAAATGGAAATGTCCGAGTTGAACGTCCAAGTAACATTTCATTTTCATTATCTAAACCGGTCTGATTCTGCCATATTTTCAAAAATCCATAGCTATTGTTCCATTTGTGATTGCATCATCTCCTTCTCGTGCTGCAACCCGTGCAGCCTTTGCAGTATGGGTTGCTTTCTTGTTTTGTACTGTCAGTGCCTGGTTCATCCACTTGAAACCCGTGAATCGTCTGATGCAATTTTGCAAACTCCGTCTCCATTAAAATGGTGTTTGTGAAAGCCAGAAACTCTCCCAGCATATCAAGATTCAGCTGTGAATAGTCCTTTTGGGTATGTGTTAAATTGTCCCTAGCCATTATCTCCATATTTGTTTCTAGCATAACAAGACCATCTGCAATCATGCTTGGACCGATCATTGACTGAGAAAATGCAAGTAAGTTATGTAGTGATGAGAGGGTACAATTGTAAATGGAAGGATTGCTGTTGCATTTATATGGCCGAATCTGTCCTGTTTAGACACAGCATTAAACGCCACATGGACTACTTTTTATTTTAAGTTTGGCAGACTTTGTGCATTGCTGTGCACAAAAAATGCAAATACAAATATTCTGCAATTGAATTGAATTATGTGCACTCATAAGGGAAATGCAATCTTATTAACATTTCAATAAAATACTCTTATTGAAGACCATAGCAACTCACCCAAACTCTTTTACTGATTATGCTGGGGTTGGAACCGTATCAGATCTTTGTCTGGACCACACCCAAGCTGTTCTGTCTTGAACATCTGCACATTATTCCTTTAAATGAGGCACTTGCACAACCCAGGTCCAATGTCTGGGAATAGTACTCAATAGGGATTTAATAAAAAGCGTTATTGTTAGTTTAATGCAGTTAATCGGTGTGATGTGTAATCGTTCTGAATTTACGGTGGTGTTTAATGGTTAAATTTATTGGATGTTTATACCGTCCCAGGTTGAGATTATTTGCGAATATCTGCTGGTGTAGTATTATAGCTCAAATGAGCACATAGCGAAGAGGTACTGATGTGGTAGAAGTAGATAATGACTTCCATTTCTCTGAAATTTTAGACTGTTCTACTCCGACTGGGTGAAATTGGAAGAGCTCGACACATACCTGACGCTTTCACATGCTGATGAGTAAAATTTTCCCCCTCACTCAGGAACGCACCATGGCCCTACCATGTGGGCTGGGACAAATTCGGGCAGTGTGTATGCTTACGCCCTGGACGTGCCCTCGCAGGAGAAGTTCTCAGAGCGGAGTGTGGAGGCTTTGCTGGGGAAAGAGATCCAACTCATGCACAGAGCTCCAGTTGTGTCCATTGTCGTGCTGGACGGCAGGGGAAACCCTCTTCCCGAGCCCTATGAGGAATCAAGAGACCTGGCTAAAGCTCCTGATATGCAGGGCAGCCACTCGGTCCTGATTGCCTCTGAAGAACAGTTTAAGGTGAGAGGTCCAGGACATTCTGGGCTGCTGATCAGTGCAGATAGCCAGTGAAAATTAATTTTCTTTAGTTCTGAGAACAGCAGTGAAACATTTTTGCTTCACATAGAAAAGCACTTTGCCTTTGGAAGAGTCATGATTGAGAAGTATAACAACTGGATTTGGGGGGGGGGGGGGCTCGTTATTCTGTGTTTCCTGTCTATGCTATAATCATTAGGTCTCAAAATTGTAGACTGGTATAATGGAGGTCCATTATTGCTGAAATAAAATGTAAACATAAAATGATTTCAGAGTATTAAATACAACAACGATATGAAGTAACATGGAGAGTTTGTGCTCCATGTAGACTGGTGTCCAGAAAGCCTTAGTGTTTGATCCTTTTCTCTTTTGGTTAATACTTCTTGGTACCTTTTAGTGCTGTAATACACATTATGAGCATGACTCCCAAGTCGTCCCATACTAATCCACCCGCCATGAAATATCTAGGCCAGGGGTGTCCAATCCTATCTGCAAAGGGTCTGTGTAGGTGCAGGTTTTCATTCCTGTCTAGCAGGAGCTCCACCTGATCGTCCATTGAAAGTTAAGTTCAATTGAAATGAAATTTTAGTTGGAATGAAAACCTGCACCCATACCGGTCCTTTGCGAATAAGATTGGATACCCCCGATCTATGTTTTTATTTGGAGCTGATCATATCTGGCAGACAGCTCCACATGGATTGCATTTCGTCACCTAAAGCTACAGCCTTGCAAAACAAACCTGCCTTATTCTCTCTGGGTTGAGGTCCAAAACCTTTTGACGTATTGAACGATGCTTGGCGGATGGTTCTAACCATCACTCGGCCATGCATCTTTCTCCTGTACAGCATTTAGAGGACTCTACTGTTTCTGTCCAAGGACACATGCCAGATGCTTGTTCAGTACCTCATCATCTTGAGACATGCCTACTGTGGACCCCCCCCCTTCTGTCTGGTGCTCGTATAGCCACAAATACAGCTCTACTTCTACTGCTGCCATGCCTCAGGTGGTGGAATTAACTCCCCTGTCTGTCTGAGCTGCTTCACACACAAGACAGAAGAACTGAAATCATGTACATTGTTCAGTAATCATGTCCCATTCATTGCAGGTGTTCACACTGCCTAAAGTCAGCGCAAAGACCAAATTCAAGCTGACTGCGCATGAGGGCTGCCGTGTACGGAAGGTGGCTCTGGTGAACTTCTGCAGTGCTGCTACTGACGACTACTGTGAGAATGGCCTCGTGTGCCTGACCAACCTGGGGGACATTCACGTGTTCAGTGTGGCGGCGTTGAGGCCGCAAGTGCGATATGACTGCATCCGCAAGGAAGACATAAGCGGCATTGCGTCCTGTGTGTTCACCAAGACTGGGCAAGGTGATGAACTTAAACTTACTCAGTACGTTTACATGGAGAACAATAATCCAATGTTAACCCAATTAAGATGATACTCTGATTAAGAAACTAGCATGTAAAGAGAGATCTTTAAAAATATGTTTTTTATTACCTTAATCAGATTAAAGTCATACTCGAAGTAAACACAATTTGAATTGAGATGTGTGGAGTATTCCTGTTTTAGTCACATTATAGAAGTGCATTACAGACATGTACACGCCTTAATCGCACTATTAACGTCGTGTGGGAGTTTTCACCGGATTTTGTGACGGTACACGTACACACGGCAGTGCTCAACTGTTTGATGTCAAACAAGAGAGCACGGCTGTGTCCGAAACAGTGTACTTACCTGCTATATAGTAGGAGAAATGCATGTATCTCAGCTACTATATAGATGGTGAGTACGTGTTTTGGGGCGCAGTCCACAGCTTCAAGCAGTCGTCTATTTGCACGTACAGCATGACAAATAATTAACTGCACTTGAAGTTTTCATAAAATTCAAACTAAAAACACCCAAAACTGTATATGGTCCCATAATGACCAATTGTATGTCGATTCGCAAAATTGTGGAGGGATGGCGTGGTGACGTAATGGCGTGTAACATTAATCGATCTATGTTCTAGACCATGTAACACAGGAACATGAAAGGAATATTCTAAAAGCGACTCATGTAAACACCTTAATCACAATATTGTCTTATTCAGAATAAGGTCAATAATTGGATTACTGCTGTCCATGTAAACGTAGTCGCTGTCTCTCTCATGGGGTATGTTCACTGTAATTGTTGACAGTATCTTATTGTTGCCTAATGACAGGGTTTTATCTGATCTCACCGTCTGAGTATAAACGGTTCTCTCTGTCTGCACGGGTTATCACTGAACCTCAGTGTCGGGTGGACGTAGATCGACCTTACGAACCTTCTGAGCATGAGTATGTCATCTAAGACTTGTATACACTGTTGTATTATATTTTTAATTATTGGGAAAAAAAATTGTTGGGCAGAAGACCCAACCAGCATACATCTGGTTGGTAATGTCCCATTATGCAATCCTTCCAGTTTATGTATGCCAGTACTACCCCAGGCCAATGGCACATACAAGACCCAATCACCAGGAGAAAGCAAATCTGCGGAGCTTGCTGAAGGTGACTGACAAATCTCGTGTGTGTGTGTGTACTTTTTGTTTTGCAATATAATGTCCAGAAATCAGGGTTGCTGGGTATGTTCATTGCATTAACTGAATTTTCTTTGTTGTACCACTCTCCATAATCAGGCATGTTTGATGAAATGCAGAGTGCTTTATCGTCTCCTGGCCTGGATTCTCCAAACAGCAGTGCTGATATCACTCTCGACACAACAGGAGAGCTCACTGTAGAAGATGTGAAAGATTTCCTAGTGTGAGTTCTTGGCTTACAGACAAGCTGACAGACTCTGCTTATATGCTCACACATTATGATTTGTGTTTCTGCTAAGGCACAGCAGTTGTTGTGGGGTTTGTTTGTTTGTTTGAACCCCCCCACCCCCACCTCACTTTTCTATGTGTTGCTCTTAGGATTGCGTACTGTATCAGATCCACATGTTTGTTTTTGTTTGTGTAGGAGTGTGGATGAGGCTGAGAATAACCTGAGGAATATGAGCGAGGAGGATGGAAGGCTTCCTGGGATTCTTATCAACTGATCATTTTGACACCTGGAGGTGAGTTCGACTTAAAACTGAGGCCTCCAGCATTAGATCCTGCTGGTGAATACTCCTGCTTCTGGATGGAGATGAGGGTGTATAATTGTATTTGGGTTGAAGAAGGGGATGTCAAGGAAGCATATAAACCCAAAAGCTGTTTGACATGTCTGCGTGCATGTGCACACTCAAGATCTACTTTGGGGATTGCGATTTGCTGCTATAGTGCATGAACAAACATTTTCCGTTTTGTTTGGCACGCCATTAAACGAAGCGTGCAGCCTCTTGCCATTTTCCTGTTTTGATAAATGAAATGCAACGCAGCTGTTGGGCCACACATACGGAAACAGATGGCAGTTACAGGACCGACTGAAACAAAACCGGCCCAAACGATGTATATCGTAACTGACTTTGACTTTACTTTACGTTGCTTAAAGCAGGACTGGGTTATGTTCTCATCCCATCAGCATTAGTGTGGCTCAGTGTTCCAGACTGCGTGAGATGGCACTCACGAGAGCATCTGCCTCTCATGTTCCTTCTGTCGTCTGACATACTACAGGCGTCTGCTTTCCTTGCTTTAAATCTCACAGACGGGTTTATTACTGCATATTTTAAAATTATTGACTTTTATTAAACGGGGGGGGGGGGGCATTCCTAAGTTTCTCTAGATTTTAGATGATTTAGATGATTTTACAGGGAAAAACTAGAACTTAAATCTGAGCCCTAGTTTTACATTTCCTGAAGTTGGATTTTCCACCATGAAGAAAATATTGCTGTTTATGGTGAGACCAACAGTCTGCTTCCTCCCTGTGGACATGTTAGAAAGTACAGCCGAAATGTGAAAAACTGCAATCTAAAGCACTTCAATCTTTCAGAATGGTAGGAGGGTCTTGGCCATCCATTGAACATGGGGCGGGCAGTAAACATCAAGGAGTGATTAATGACTATATTTTGAAAGCACACATTTTATTGTGGTCTGTTCCAGTAAGACGGTGGCACTTCGACTCTGATGAGGTTGTTGCTGCTTTTGATGCGGTCTTGGCCGAGCAAGATTATATAAAATCACATCGTCCAAATGTTTACGTTGATAAATGCATGAATACGCATGATCGATTTATTCCAACTTCTGTTAAAATTTTAACTTTAATTGGCAGCCTAATTTTAAAATGTAATTAAAATTGCCTAAATTGCATAGAAATCCTATAAATGTGTATTAAACTACAGTCCCCTTCGAAACTATTGGAACTATTTGTTTGTGCTGTACACCAAAGACATTTGAGTTTGAGCTCAAAAGATAGATCTGAGACTATGGGTTAGGATTTCAGCTTCAATTTCCTGGTATTTACATCTAGATGTGCACAAAAGTATTACAGTAAATTAAAGCAAATAAAATTCTCATCTCTGTGCCAATTCTAACCTGGCTTTTTGATCCATACTGCTGATGACTGGTTTGCATTTTGTAGTATGCCCTCTGTATTCTGCTCTTCTAGAAGTCTTCAAACAGTGAAATGTGATGTGTCTTCCCCCCC
>JAFFST010051788.1:60401-72973 GCA_022414735.1 Noturus placidus | reverse complement strand
GTGTGAGACGTGCTGTCTGCATGCCCACTGGTTTCCACCCCCATTTAATCACCGTGGGAGGGAGGTTTGGATGCTTCAGGGTTGGAGAGAGACTTTTTATTTTATTTATTTATTTTCTTCTCCAAATTGCTGCACTCTGTTCCATCTGAAGTGGCTTTAAGATTGAAGTATAAGTGCGTCTTAAAAGACTCCTCTCTCTCTCTCTCTCTCTCTCTCTCTCTCTGTGTGTGTCTGGTTATATTTGAATGACTATTGTGTTTCCAGGACTGATGGAGAAGTGGTGGAAATTCCTTCATTATGTGCAATTGGACCTTGAGGAGGAGAATAACTTCAAGAGGCAGATGCAGCACTCTATCCTTTTTACTCTTTGCCCTCGACCCTCATTTTCACCCGTTTCTTATTCTCAGTTAACAGATCTCTGTGTGTGAGGCTGTATATACCACCAGTGCTTTCCAGCTCGAGCTGCTTAAGTGCATTAAGAAGGGTAAATCAGACGTTCCTGTCAGAATACTTGCACTGACCACATCTTCGGTATTTTATTTTTTTTCTCTTTCCTATTGCGCACACATTCCTCTTTTCTTGTCATGATGCTACTTTGCTTGTCCTTTCACCGTGTTTTCCGCTTCTCAACACGATCTATAATACTGTGATGGTTTCTTACAACAAATCAGGATGAGCTTATGGACCCTGTGGGTTTGATAGAATGTGGTGGTGTATCTTTTTCATGTCTCATGTAACCACTTGCCATTGTAAGTAATATTGACAACTAACTGTGAACTATAGTATTTGAAGGAGCATGGTGTCTAATCTTAGAAGTATTAATTAGTGAGTATCGAGCTTTGAGTTGTATTACTCGTGTATACTTGTAACCATATTAACAAAAAATGACGGAACTAATAATTATGGTTTTCCATGCAACATATTTAATAGAATAATTTTATACTGCCTATAACTTTTTTTTTTTTTTGTATTTTTTTTTTTTTTTTTAGAATTAGGAAATGAAGGCTGTCTAACAACATTTTGGGGTGATGGTTGGGCTGTGGGGTAACAGAATGTGGTTGAAGCAATCTCAAGTGAAGCCAAAATGAAAGTACAAATGAGTAATTTGCAGTCTGGGTAAATCGAGGTTTTCATTGTCTGTGGTTTTTAGAGTATGAAAATGTTTGGGTTTTTTTTTTTTTTCGTGTACTTTCTTTTAGAAATGAAACATCACATTTTCAGTACATTGCATAGTAATGGCTAGAACTTGTTGAATTTACCCTGCCCTCATGTTTTCCCAGTAGAATTAATCAACCTGTTTTTAAAAATCAAAGGGACCTCACTAATGTAGTTGTTCAATTAATCTTTAATTTCTCTCAGTATATTTTTCTTTACTATAAGGTTACACCTGACACCTAGCCTGTGAATTTGTATTTAATTTGTTTTCTTGTGTAGAAATGTAACTGTAGATATGACCATGCTAATGAACAATGTTAATAAAGTATTTACTCATTTTAATTGCTTTTTGTCCTCTGATCTAAAGCACATCACATTCTAATGTGTAAAATGCCATCATTTGTCATTAAAAGCACAAATGCTATTTAACCTACTGTAGTTCTTTGTTATGAGTACTGAGGCCTATGTCGCCCCCCTGCTGGGAGCTGATGGTTCTTCTTAGTTACATTTTACATTTACAAGGGAATGGCTCGGGACGATACGGTATGGGTCGGGTTAGGTTGGTACATGTCAGGTCGGTTTCTTAGTTTTGTTAACCGGCCCGACACGTACCAACCCGACCTGTCCTGGCCCGTTCCCTTGTAAATGTAAAGAAGAGAAGAGCCATCTTAGGTTTTTTTATTTAAAAAAAAATGGTCCGTAGTGTATGAATGGGTGTGTGTATGTGATTGTGCCCTGCGATGGACTGGCACCCTGTCCAGGGTGTACCCCACCTTGTGCCCGATGCCTCCTGGGATAGGCTCCAGGTTCCCCGTGACCCTGAAAAGGAGTAAGCGGTTGAAGATGGATGGATGGATGGTCCCAGAAGCCCAGTGAAATTTTCTTAAATCAAATTTGTACATCGGGTCCACGTGATTTGAATTGAGGTCATCGACATAATTTGTTCATATGTTTTGTTTTTTTGCTAAATATTGCAGTTTGAGGGTGTAGGAAGGCCGATGCGATTCGGTCGTTCTCAGTGCTTCATGGGCGTGAGCGTTTGCTGCACCACAATTTTATTTTTACACACAATTCTGCATTGTTCAAAAGAAATGGTTTATTTTATAAACAAAATTAAAACAAGGTTAAGGACACTACCTGTCAAGTTTTGAAACACTTGCTTATTCAAAATATATTTTTACATTTTCAAATATTACAATCAGCAAAGCTACTGTATGGAAAAAAAAATCTTTTAATGTAGGAATGAACTACAATCCCAAATTGTCACGTTTGGGGGTTTTACAGCCAATAAACAGGATACATCGGTTAATGTACATTGGCTAAGTTACTGAAAGTTTGGAAACGATCTGCTACATGCCAGTGTGTCCACCCTGACACTCAACCATGGCTGGGAGAACTTTAAACAGCCTGTTGAAGGAATTATCACATACCGTTTCTGTCAGTTCCTCAAACCGAAATTTATTGATGGCAGTCACCAAGTCAGACTTTGTTGTCTGATGAGCCTTCTATAAAATTTACTGTCATTCATTCATACAATTCCAACAAAGATTACGGGTTTACCCCCACTATTTAGCTGTCGTTTAATTTGCATATATAAAATTACTTTTACAAGTATTTTTTTTTTGATTAGGTTATTTAGTACAGCTTCTGACCAGCAAATCAAAACAGACTTGTGATTTGATGACATCATGCTTCAGGATCCTTTGACGCATATTTTTAATGGCCACATCTGTATGTAAATCCCCCATGCTACCCCATGTACATTTATTTACACATAGCTTTATTATTTAAAAAAAAAAAAAAACAACCCTTTGACTCTCAATTACAAATGTACTTTAATATAGGATCACATTTTAAACATCATCACATTTTAAACATCATCACAATTTAAACATACTTTGAACAGATTCACAATATTCCCATGCAGTGGATCTCATTAGTTTTCCACTTCCAGGAGTAGATTCTGCCCCTTTTTACCAACAACCCCCATGGGTCATTTCAGCTGTTTTTTTTATTGCAGTTTTTCCTCAAAGGAACAGCGTTCTCAGACAGATTACAAACTGTGAAGTGGCACTCCATAACTGTTTCACCTTCTTAGAAAAATACACGCTTAAAATCTACAACGGGTTTGAAGAAAAATTTTCCCCCTTTGCCAGACACTGCAGCATTTCAACTGTTCAAAACCATTCCCATCACATCATGTCATCCTCCTCCTCTTCCTCGTCCTCTCCATCAAAGTACTTTTCTTCAGCATCACGACTTAAAATGTCCAGGTTGTCATAATCTGGGTTCTCATCCACTTCACTGCAACATATAAAATAATTCTTTCACATGATGAAAGTGTTATGTCTACAGAATGTTATATATATATATATATAAAATTCTAGTCACATTAAGAACTTCCCATAAGACAGATTACCGTATTTTTTAGACTGTATGGCACACAAAATCTTTTAATTTGATCAAAAATCGACAGTTTGCCTTACAATCAGGTGCACCTGTTAAGAGACATGCTTACGAAGTGGATTTAAAACTCAAGGCTATCAGGCACGCAGTAGAACATGGGAATAGAGCAGCTGCGAGAGAATTCAACATTAATGAATCAATGGTGTGGAAGTGGAGGAAGCAAAATGACAACCTACACCACACCATGTAAAGACCAAACAGAGTTTCCGAGGGAACAGAGCGAGATGGTCACAGTTAGAGGACAAACTTGAACAGTGGGTTATTGAACAGAGAACAGCAGATAAAAGTGTTTCTACAGTCTCTATTCCACTCAAGGCAACAGCGGCAGCACGTGACATGAAGATCACTGACTCTCGAGGAGGTCCTTCTTGGTGCTTCCGTTTTATGAAAAGACGTAATCTCCATCTGCACAAGAACTACCATCACCAACATGGACGAGGTCCCCCTCACCTTTGACATCCCCGTGAACCATACTGTCAAGAAAACAGGGACCAGTACGGTATCTATACGCACCACAGGGAACGAGAAGTCATCCTTCAATGTAGTTCTCGGTTGCCAGGCTAATGGCCAGAAACTACCACGGTCATTTTCAAGAGGAAGACTTTGCCAAAAGAAAAGTTTCCGGCCGGCATCATCAAAGCTAACTGAAAGGGCTGGATGGACGAGGAGAAGAGGAGTGAGTGGCTGAGAGAAGTTTACGTCAGGAGACCGGATGGCTTTTTCCACAAATCTCCGTCTCTATTGATCTGTGAATCCATGCGCGCCCATCTCACCGATACCGTCAAAACCCCAGTGAAGCAAAATAATTCGGAGCTTTCCATCATTCCGGGTGGATTAACCAAAGAGCTTCAACCGTTAGATATCGGTGTCAACAGATCGTTCAAAGTTAAATTGCGAGCTGCGTGGGAGCATTGAATGACAGAAGGCGAAAACACATTCACCAAGACAGGAAAGCAACACCGGGCGAGTTACGCCACTATCTGCCAATAGATCGTGGATGCCTGGGCAAAGGTATCAGTCTCAAGTATCGTCCGAGCTTTCAGGAAGGGCGGAATCATCACTAAACAGCTAAGTAACAGCAATGAGACTGACTCGGATAATGGCGAGAGAGATCCGGGCATGCTTGATGCTGAAATCGCCCAACTGTTATCTCAGACACTGAGGATGAAGAATTTGATGAATTTGTGGAAGAGCAATGAACTGGAATGAAATGAAAGAGCAATGAACTGAAAAAGTCAGGGTATTGTTTTGTATTTTATGTTACAACTGAACAATGTTGAGAGTTATTGTGAATGAGTTGAATAAAGTTTGACTTGTCTGACTGTTTTATTTCGCTGAATGCGCCTCATAATCCAATGCGCTTTATGTATGAAAGTAGACCCATTCATTGATATTGCGCTTTACAATCTGGAAAATACGGTAATATCTGAAATACTGTAATATGTTTCTCTAATATAGCAGTGCAGGCAGTGTTCAGCAAAACTTATGAACTTTAAAGAAACTACAGTATCTGACAAAAGTGACTACACCCCTCACATTTTTGTAAATATTTGTTGATATCTTTTCATGTGACAACACTGAAGAAATGACACTTTGCTACAATGTAAAGTAGTGAGTGTACAGCTTGTGTAACAGTGTAAATTTACTGTCCCCTCAAAATAACTCCACACACAGCCACTAATGTCTAAACCGCTGGCAACAAATGTGAGTACACCCCTAAGTGAAAATGTCCAAATTGGGCTCAAAGTGTCAAAATGGCTAATTGGGCCCAATTTTGGACATTTTCACTTAGGGGTGTACTCACTTTTGTTGCCAGCGGTTTAGACATTAGTGGCTGTGTGTGGAGTTATTTTGAGGGGACAGTAAATTTACACTGTTACACAAGCTGTACACTCACTACTTTACATTGTAGCAAAGTGTCATTTCTTCAGTGTTGTCACATGAAAAGATATCATCAAATGTGAGGGGTGTACTCACTTTTGAGAGATACTGAATGTGAACATTAAAAAAAATATAGGGGAGCTTAGACATTTTGTTCAGCGAATTCTTACTGTCATTAGATCACTTCCACACCTGTCTCGAGACATCAATGCAGAAATCCAAGTGGCTGTTATTGACTGTACTGAGAGACAAAATGATGGACGTGAAATTAACCTGTAGTTAAAGTCTTGATCTTTGCCTTCTAAGAAGCGTTGGTGCATTTGACTCAGAAACTCCTCTCTCAGCAGGGCTTTCTCTTCTGCTGTCGGTTCCCAGTCTGCATGTGTAGGCTCCTCTTCATCTACGGAGTAAAAAAAACACAATCAGAGGGAAAACGTATTATTCCATCCATCCATACCACTTATCCCCTACACAGGGGCTCGGGGGAGCTTGGAACTTATCCCTGGGAACTCAGGGTACAAGACATGGGTCAAACTGGACAGGGTGCCAACCTGTCGCATGGCCCAATCACGCACACACACTCAGCCTACAGAGCATTGGACTGGGGAAGGAAACGCCCGAAGCATGGGGAGAACATACAAGCTCCGGGTGGAGGCAGGAACTGAACCCCCAACCCTGGACGTGTGAAGCAAATATGCTAACCACTACGTCCCCGTGCCCCAAAATATTCATAGTTCCAAAGTCAAATCCTTAAAGACCTTTAAATAGGTGGTGGATGTGTTTTTTCTTCTACGCAGGCTATAGCACTCGAATGTCTGGGTATTTTATTCTGCACTGCATTAATGCAGCAGTTGTAGAGAATGTTGTACCGGACTATACCTCATGACTACTGTGAAACATGGCTATTCATGCTATGTGATGGCAAGATACTAACATGTGGCATGACTTTAGCAGCAGACTGAACAAACCTTGACAATATAAGCGAACAATATTGATCAGGAATTATCTGTACGTGTACGCCATCTCTACTGCACTACAGCGACAAAAATTGTGTCAACAGCTGGCTTGAAATAACTAACATTTTACAAGTCGACATGATAACCTGTCTGTGGCGGTTGTTTTGACCATGGCATGCCCCCTAGTGGAAATATCTTTTCATCCCTCAGTTAGTTAATATACCACTGGCCTCACCGTCCTCTTCCTCCTGATCTGCACAGTACTCTCGGTCCTGTTCCTCCTGCAGGCGTTTCTGGAGCTCTTTTTCCTGGTAAGAGTTGATGAGCAGATCAGACAGACCTGTCGGACCCTTCTTCATAGCTTCTTCAGCGCGCTGCAGGATCTCCTCCTCACTCAGGTACTGACCAATGTACTGCTCATACAGAAGAGGCTCTCGAAAACGCATCTGCTCCTCGCTGAAGTACTGGCCCTCTTTGGAAAGGCGAAAAAAGAAGAAGAAAGGCTCAGTTATATTGATGTAATAAAATATCTTGGTCAGCTAGATTTCTACTCATTCACCTGTCTGTCCTCCATCACTTTCATTCCTTCATTTTGTTTAATTAATATTTTTTATCTAAAAGTAATTAATAAATAATATTTTTTTTATATGTATATAAACTTTATTTTAATTAATAAAGTTGACACTATCAAATGACACATGATGGCATTTTGTAGTGTTTTTCACAATTTAAATGAAAAACAGATCAGTCACATGAAAAAAGTAAGTACACCCCTAGATTTATCACACCTTCATATCCATAAAATTTGAATCAGGTGTTGAAGTTTGGATGCCAGTGATTAGAACCTGCTTAGGGAGTGCAAATTTATACCCCTCTCATTTCTAGTATCTGGTGTTCCAAATTACATTTGAAATTGTAATTTGTGTGGTGTCATCATGTCAAGATCTAAAATGTTCTGTAAGGCCTTCAGTAAAAAAGGTTGCAGATGCCTATAAGTCTGGCAAGGGATTTAAAATGAGGAGAAGGATTTAACAAGTGGTGCAGATTTCAAACAACTGCCAATTAATCCAGGACTGGCCATCCCAACAAATTCAGCCCAAGAGCAGACCATTTGATGCAAAAAGAAGTCTCCAAGAACCACAAAATTTCATCACAGGATCTGCTAGCAAGTCTTGCAACTGTTGGTGTCAACGTGCATGCTTCTACAATCAGAAAGAGATTGCACAAATTTGACCAGCATGAGGAGTTGTACCAGGAAAAATCCTTTGCAAGACTACAGTTTGCCAATGTGCATATAGGCAAAGACCAGGCCGTTTGGAATAATGTGCTCTGAACAGACATTTTGAGATGTTTGGCACAGACAAAAGACAGCTTTTCAGGAGAAGCACCTCATACCAACTGTGAAGCACAGTTGTGGAAATGTTCTGCTTTGGGGTCATTTTTTCATATGACTAAACTTGACTTTATTTCATTCATTAATTTAAGTAACCGCATTATCCTGGGTAGAGTTGCGAAGGATCCAGAAACTATCCTAGAAACACTGAGCCTGTGAGAATACATCCTGGATGGGATGCTGGTTCATCGCAAGCACACCAGCATTTACCTGAATTAAACAAAACAAGGTCTAAGCAGTGATGTTTTCAGGTGTAACCACCACTACCATTTGCTCCAACACACAATTGAGCAGACTGACTGCCAATCGCATTTATTAAACAAGGAACATGGTGTTCCGGTGTACAGAAAATAATCTTATTTTTCTCCTCTCGAAGTTAATAAGATTAAAAAATGCACTTTGGTTTACCGAGAATCCACAAAACCCTGTGACCTGAAGACTCTCATGTTGGAGACCTCTTGCAAAAATACTAATTGTCTCCTCACAGAAAACTTCATATCACAAATGACACATTTTAATCTGGTTATATGAGTGTTTATGCGATAGTCCATCATCTAAGTCCCTGTGTAAGCTTTTACTTTAGAAACTAAAACTATTGTATTAGAATGAGCACAACAACATAAACCTTTGTGGTGCGTTATAGCAATAATTACATTCTAGAAAATGAAAGAACTCTCTGACCAATCAGAATTGGCAAAAAAAAAAAAAGGCTTTAAATTTTTAAATAGTGGAAGGATAACATGGGCAAAAACAAAAATCAGCACACACACCCTTCTGAAGTGCTCGGAGAGCTGCGAAGCGATGGTTGCGCACCCTCGTCTTGTTGGCCGAACTCGACGCCTGTTTCTGAACTTCTGTACAGTAATACTGTGTTCGACAGTCACTGCTCACATGTGAGAAGGCCTCCATATGCTCCGGTTTCAAATGAGTGTGATAGCGCTCAAGAAAGACTACCGGCTTGGTATTATACTGTTCCATCAACAAGTGCTTTTTCTCCTTCACAGTAAGGTCAGGTTCTCCCAGCTGCTGGCTCTTAACTGGACTCCCACTGACCACTATGGCTGATATCATGGCATCCAGAGTGCTAGAACCTTTAACCTGAGTCTGGAGAGACAGAGAGGGAGAGGGGAGTGGTAGCTTAGTGTCATTACAGATATTTCATTGTTGATTTTAAAATGTTCTCACCTGGGCAGTGGGGTTTGAGGGCTCACTGACATGCTGGTCCATCTCATCCTCATCCTCTGTTCCATCACTGTCTGGCTCGCAGGGTGCAGGATTGGCAGGTTCGACGCATGAATCGGCAGGTTCGACGCATGAATCGATTTCGCCCCACATTTCTGGTGCAGAGTGTAAACTGTAATTGTAGAAATCACATTTAATCTGTTTCATAAACTAATGTTAACTATGTTACGAAATGTTTGTTTATGCAATATAAAGGATGGCCCGTTCACTTTCACACGATGTTAGCTAACCAAATTACAAAGTCATTGTCATAGTTTTGTTGGAGTGAAACTTCTGGATACGTCATAGCAATGTACTGCATCTTCACGAGGTTGCGAGTCACGCTGTGGAAACATACCTTTAGTAGCTGTATGTTGGTAATCAGTATGCAACATCATTACCAACTGTTTATTTTGTTGGCCAACTACTCGAGTAACTCCATGATTGCGATGCCATTTAACACTTGTAGCGCCTAAAGACTTTTTGAAAAGCATTTTCCCACACTGAATCTAAGAAAACGTGCATTTAATCATTCAAAACTGTTAACCTATCTCAGGCAACAATCTCTTTATATAAGGTTTTTTGTTGATAATAGGTGCATTTTTCTCCTAAATGAGTAACACAGTTGGAAAAAAAACCCAACAAGGTTGTGTTTTTAAGTATAGAATTAACAAAAGCACAAAAAAGCAGTAGTTAACCGGCATCCATGCGAATGGCATGAGGACATTCCGAACATTCTAATGATTTGCTTCAAATGATTTGTTTTAAATGAATAATGTACTTTCTATATATAATCTCGGTAACAGGGTTGTACATTTAAAGGGACCCTGTCCATCAACAGAACATCGACAGTGAAATGAGAGAACTTCATTTTCTTCTTTCATTAATCTTCGGAAAATTCAGATGATGCAACGTCCTGTTGATTATGTGACTTTTGGAACATTCCAAATACGTCAGGGGGTGAAGGTGTTCAGGTCGTAGAGTTGCGTGAACGTTGTCGGACACTAAAATGTACATTTTTCATAACCGATACCGGATGGAAATGATGTCTCCATTATTATAGTTCAAAGTGAAGTATACCATAGTAATAATGGTCTGTAACAGGTAACACTTTGTTTGCACGATATGTCCAAAGCTTTGTAGACACCTGACCATCAAATCCATATCTGCTTCTGTATTTAACTGCTGTTATAAGAAGCACCACTATTCAGGGAAGGCTTCCCGCTAGATTTTGGAGCGCTGTTGTGGGGATGTGTTCATTCAGCTACAAGAGCACAAGAGATTGGGCATTGATGTTCATCAAGAACATGAAATTGGTGTTCCAGTTCATCCCAAAGGTGTTCAGTGGGGTTGAGGTCAGGGCTCTGTGCAGGACACTCGAGTTCTTCCAGTCCAACCTTCTCAAACCATGCCCTCACTTTGTGTACAGTACCAGTGAAGGGAAATTGTAATTCTGAAAGCATACAAAGACATCATATACAACGGTGTGCTTCCAACTTTGTGGAAGAACCACATATGGGTGTGATGGTCAGGTGTCCACAAACCTTTGCCAATATAGTGTAGATCTTATTAGCATCAAGTTATTTATCTGAAACATGCACACTTGTAAATGTAATACCAGAGGGACACAAATATTGGAGCACCCCATCAACCTAATGCTATGTGTAGCACTCATTTCCGTAAAACTCTTTGCTACTAAAACCAATACAACTCGCTAGATTTCTGTTTCTAGAACATTCAGCTACACGTCACACTATCCCGCATAAGCTAAGGACACGCGTTTAGGTTTAAATAAAAAAGAGATTTTACCTTTTGTAATGGACAATCCAGGACTGTTTGCATGCATGTACACCGCAGACTCGGTGGAAGTGGCTAACAAAACCTGCTAGCCATTTCTGAAAACATCAACCCTAACCACTAAACATACATTATTATTATTATTATTATTATTATTATTATTATTTATTATTATTTTAAATCAGTGTGATGAAATACCGCGTTTGTGGGAACAAAAAAAAATTAACTCCCTCACAGATTCGCAAAGAGAAACATCTCTGGCTTTATCCTAATTACCTCTTCACTCCCTGTATAAGTGCTCTACATTGAGTAGAACTCTGCTTCTAGTCTACAGCTTTTACTACCTATGTAGTGCCTTCTGTTCAGTTTGGGATTTGTGCTCTGTGCGCCATGTTTATTCTTCCTCTTGAAACCTCGGTATGCCATGACGATCCTATTCAGCGTCTAGTTTCCAGCAGATGGCATCGAAAGCCCAGGATTAAAAAAAAAGTAATAATAATAAATAAATAAATACTGGTGACGTTTTTGAAACCATTAAAAAAAAAACATTTGACTTTTAAATGAGAATAAGTTTGTGGATGACTATTATATTTACTGTACTGTTATTATATTAGGTGTTTTAATTAATAGAAATGGATGTGAAAACAATATTATTATTCATATTATTATCAATCCATCCATTTCTCATACAGATTCTCATACACTGGGTCGAGGAGGAGCTTGGAGCCTATCTCAGGAAATTCAGGGAACAAGGCAGGAGACAGGGTGCCAACACATTGCAGGGCGCAATCGCACACATTCACACACTATGGACAATTTGGAAATGCTAATTAGCCTACAGAGCATGTCTTTGGACTAGGGGAGGAAACCATAGTACCTGGAGGAAACCCTCAAAGAACCAGGAGAACATGCAAACTCTGCATACATAGGGTGGAGGTGAGATTTGTACCGCCACTGTGCCACTGTGCCCCCTATTATTATTATTATTATTATTATTATTATTATTATTATTATTAGTGAAATTCCGTTTTATTTGTATAACACTTTTATCAATGCACATTATCCCAAAGCAGCTTTACAGAAATATTTAAATTCAGAATAAAGATTTTAAATGTATGGATTTGTCTCTAATGAGAAAGCCAGAGGCAACAGTGGTGTGGAAAAACTCCCTGAGACGATATGAGGAAGAAACCATGAGAGGAACCAGACTCAAAAGGGAACCCATCCTCATCTGGGTGACACCGAGTAGTATGATTATAAATAATTTCCTTCTATAAATGTGCCAATACTACATGGTGAAATAGTGCAGTTGTGTAACCAGGAAAATTCATTACAGTTTCTACATGAAGTCTGTTTTGTTGAACTTCTCTACTGGTCACGGATGGAGACTTGAGTGGAAAACTTGAGTGTTTGTGGTAATTACCAAAAACTTGAGTGTTTGTGGTAATTACCAAAAACTTGAGTGTTTGTGGAAATTGCAGACCTAAAGCCATCATAGCATAACTGTTCATATGAATTGAGGAATTGATGTACAGGTCTTGTGGAAAGAGGATTTCAAAGTCATTGAAAATAGTGGTGGTCGTGTTTGTTTTTGAATAATGTCTCTTAAATGTAATATGCCTCTCCGGGAACCGTCACCTTATCGTGGTGGAGAGGTTTGAGTGTCCCTATGAACCTGAGGGCTGTGTTGTCTGGAGTCTTGT
>JAFFST010051788.1:39503-58055 GCA_022414735.1 Noturus placidus | reverse complement strand
CCCAGGACTAGGTGGAAAGACTATATTTCCACACTGCCCTGGGAACGCCTCGGGATCCCCCAGTCAGAGCTGGTTAATGTTGCTCAAGAAAAGGAAGTTTGGGGTTCCTTGCTGGAGCTGCTACCCCCGCGACCCGATTACGGATAAGCGGTTGAGGATGGATGGATGGATGAAATGTAATATGAAGTATGATTGTTGTCATTTTAAAAAGTCAGAAAAAGGACAGATTTTTTTTTGGATAAAAATGTTTATCTTTAGATGACAGAGAGTACCGCTCAGATCATTGCACAATAAAAAGTTATAATACAGTGTAGAAATTGTATAGCCATTTTAAATACCTCCCTTGCATCACATCTGAGCCATATCAAAGAACTCAAGACAAAATTATTGCAAACAATTTGCTTCAAGAAAAAATAAAAATAAGAAAGACTCAACTTTCTTCCACAAAAGAATGGAGAAAATGCTTAGATTAATTATTTAAGGATACTAGGTTGCTTGAATGTGAAAGCTGTAGTTTCCATATCACCAATGTGATTAAAATAATTTAAGCATGTACACACCAAATCATTTTACTAATTTCTATCATTTGTTCATTCAGTCTTTTAATTTATTATTTTTTTTAAATCTCAACTCTTGTTTTTTTTCTTAATTTCTTTTTAAAACTTGTTTCTTCAAAAGTCATGATGCTGGTTAAAAAAAACATTTTCAAAGCCATATAAATTGACTGAACATTAATTGTTCAGTATTTCAATATGCCATTAAATGCCATTAAAATATTCTACCAGCCATGATTTTTGCTTACACCTATGTTGCTTGAGCTATGATCACAAAGATACAGATAAAATATTGCATTAGACAATGAATAAATTGATCTACAAAGAGGAAAACCCAGACAGCCCAATGCAGTCTAGTGCAGGTAGTTATTCTACAAATTAAAGCTCAAATATCATAAACCTCAAAAACATTCATGTATTTTTTTTTTCCAATAACATGCAATAGTTTCACTTTCTGAATCAATTCAGGATTCAAAAATTGAGAAAACTGACAAATGATCAGTGGTCAAAAGCATCGTTAAGATTCTGTTTTTTGTATTCATATGTTCATGAAATTGGATATAAATACTGTAAGTGTCAGAATGAGCAGAATTGAATGTTTCATAATTAAATGGAATAAGATAAACGCGTACCTCAAATACATAGTCTGTATGGGTGTTTCTGTCACAATGGGCACTTTAAAGTCCTTTACATGTGTGCATAAATTCATTAGCCAGTAAAGATATTTTATTATAAATCGAAACACTGCAACATCTTTTATTGGAATGTCCTTGTTGTGAGCATGTCTGAGTTTTGTGTTAAACATAACCTTTTATCGGTGTATTTTAATGGTATATTTAAATTTTTTTTAATTACAATAAATGTTTAACATTTGAGAAAGCAAATAACAGGGTATTGTAAAATCATCAAAAACAAGTGGTTTTTTTTTTGTATTATTACAAATAGTGTAAATAGTGTATTTATATTAATACTTGAATATGTCGTTATCGACACACCAACCACGTTTATTATTAATAGTGCCACTATACAGTAGGAAGAGTTCAGCTCCAATACTCCAAAAAAAAAAAGGAAGCTGCTTCTATATCTGCTCTATTAATCTGGGATAAATATCATATGACCTGCTCAATAAATATTATTGTTCATTACCTATGGCTGTAAATCCATTATTATGTATTCTAATCTGTCAATTATATATTTATAAATGAGTATTTTGGTATATAAAGCTAATTTTGCAAGTAACATTTGTTTGTATAGTCTTTTAAGATTGTAAAATTGTGGTTGTTTGAAACATCTCTTGTATATACTGTAGACCAGTTATTTCTAACAAGGCAGTATTAGGACAATACAACTTATAAGTAACTATTTTTTTTTTTTTTTAGATGGCACTGATCCAATACCCATCATCAACATATTGGGTTGATACAATCAAACAACAGTGAATTGGATATCGGATTCTGTGGCAAGGATTGATATTGGATCTGGAAAAATTGTTTAGACCTGGAAATGTTTATATATACATATTGAGGTTGGGTTTTTTTTTTGTTAGGGTTGATTTTTTATTATATGTATAGTTTGTACTTTATTATATTTACAGTGTAAGTGGTTTTCATGTGAAGTACTGTGAAATTCCTCAGTTAATAAAAAAAAACATTTTAAAGTGTAGCAGTTTTTAAAGAAAACAATATCGGATGGTTATCAGTATTGGCTGATGCTCATGGTTTCACTGTCGGTATCGGAAAAGAAGAAGTACTATCATGCTGTCTCTAATTTATTTTGTTTCTTGAATAATACTAATATCCCATGGCAGTTATAGAAGTTGTCATGAAAGTAATTCCCTGTCTCCTACAGAAGGTTAAGGTGAAATATAGCCAGGGACTACACTGGCTCTGTATCAGCTATTCCAGACCAGGACTTTTAAATAACTCTATATTTATGGTTAAAAGTGCCCACAGCTGTAGAATCACCCATATACAGCATTTCCTTCATGTGAATGTCTCCGTATTGAACGCAAATATAGAGGAAACATATCAAAGCTTAAAATTAAACCAGATCACCTTTACGCTAAGACAAACCCTGGCAAGAAAACACTCTGTAAGACAAATGTTAGAAAATAATGAGGAAAATGACAAAGTTTGCCACGTATCTATAATGATTTATATTGTCCCTCACATGCACACTGCCTGTGCCACAGCTAAGGGTCACAAAATGTTTTTTAAATTACATAATGAACGTATGAGTGAATTCTTTACTTAAGACATTGAGATGAATTTGATTATGGTATAAGGTCGTGTTAGTGAGATGCTCATTACTATGTTAAGTATAAAATGCGAGCAACCTAACAGGGTAAACTTACATAAAAATTTACAGTGTATTGCACTCAGGCTACAGATCATTTGATGTTTGGTTGTCGCTAGTTCTACTTCAATATGTCATATCCCACCTCCCAATAGAAAAATAAAAATCATCTCAGTATCAGTAGGTTTAAATAGACTATAATTGTTCCCACTGCTATTTGATTTAAAAAATGTACATTCACAAGAGGACAACAAAAGACATTTCAACTTGAATTTCAAATTGATATGTGCAAAAACATTATAGATCTCTATAAAAATATGTGCATATGAATAGATCTATTTTCTTCACCAATACAATATTTCCTCAATTTACAACATGTGATTTAATAAAGTACAGATCATGTACAGTTCTTTCTATTTTTTTTAATCCACGTTTTTTGTTTTATTTAATCTGCGTATTCTTTTATTATTATTATTATTATTTTTTACAGAAACAGCAATATTAATGACAAGATGGATAAAGGAATAAAAAATGGAAAAAGAAAACCCATCACACATCCTGAACTCAAATCAATGTGACTGAGCAGTGGGAAAAAGATAAGAACCAGAGTTCCATATGGAAACCTGAAATTGCATATCCCATCGTGCCCGATCACACTCTTATCAAAGTTGCCATTCCTGGCTGGCTTACATAATATTATACATCTCAAAAAAACTTTGGCTATTGAATTAAGTGGTTGTTGCTCCACATCCAAAATAACTTCCACGCCGCATTGCGTGCACCAGTCAGAAACCATCAACATTTTCATCTCTATCATTGAGCAGTCCTGTTTACTGTGCTGAAATCTGTGGACTCCTCCAGTGCACTGTCAAAGCGAGAGGGCTGTGCGGATGGGTTGCTTTCACGCACGATGCAGGAACTGGAGTCGGACTGGTGAAAGGGGAACCGTGGGAGAGAGAGATATTCGCCACAGTGTGAGAGCTGCCTCTCCACTTTGATGAGAGGCTGACTGGGGAGTTGGCGCTCCAGGAAGTCTAGAGAGTCGCGTTGTAGAGCCAGTTCATAAGATGGCGTCCTTCGCCGCAGTAGTGTGCTCTCGGACAGTTTTTTCATGGACACGAGAGACGGTGGTAGCACTGTTTCTAGTAGGGGTTCAACAGAGATACAAGGAGGACTCATCTTCTTCTTTCTGGGGATGTGCAATGATTGTCCTCGTGAGGGCAGGTGCCTTCTTTCCCCAACTGCAGGCTCAAATGCACTGTTGTCCACAGAAGAGCAAATCTCAATGGAGTGCCGCCGATGATCCTCGGAAACAGAGGGCTTGTCCAAATATCCCCTGGTGTCCACACTGAAGAACGTAAAGTCCTTGTCTTTAGTGCTGTAGTCAGTAAGATTTGTGGCACTGGTACAGTTCTTCACAGGCAAGGGCCACAGTGTGACACAGGGGGACAGTGAGTGGCACCGCTCCTCGGCTGGGACTCCTGCCCACAGCCTGGCTGAGCTGGTTATATGGTGTACCTCATCATCGGCTGGGTCAGCCGAGTCCAACATACAGTCGCTGGGGCTGCTGCTGGCCCGAATGTGTGGTCGGAGGGGAATAATTCTCTGGTGGTGAGGGTGTTGGAGGGTGCAGACTCTAGGCATGTAGCAATAAGAAGGTAGGAAAGAAGACACCAGGGGGCTGCCGGGGGTGGAGATCCTCGGCACCGGGATGGTGACGCTGGCTCTTGTACTCCTAATATGTTTCTCCTGGTTTCTTTTGGAGTCACACATTTGCACATCAATCGAGTCATTCTTGATTGCTTCCTGAAATAAAAAAGCATGGTGTAAGCAATATCGGGGATTTATAATAATAAAGATTTGAAAGACAAAGATATTTAGTGATATGAAACTGTACCTGTCTATGCAGAGGCCTGCCTACAACATGCAGGGGAGATGACTTTGGAGTGGGGATCATAGGCATGCAAATACTAATATGGGGCTGAGGATGATCACCAGGAACCTGGAGCAAGGAATGACCTTCACATGGCTGTGAGTGGAGCGAAGTCACTGAGCCTATATGGAAAGTTAGTCCACAGTTTAGTCTCCATATTTTTGGTTCAATTTTACACAAAAATAAAAACAAGGTTAATAAACCATGTGAGTGAAAAATAGTAAGTACCTAATTCGAGGTATGCTTGAGTGGGCGCCACTTCCTGCAGAGGGTATGGTGCGCTGGCTGCCCTCACCGGGTGAAACATGTAACTGTCATTAGGTAAAGAGTGCATCCTGGACACTGACATCTTTCGTGGAGATAACAAATGCTCCTGAGTTCTCTGCATTCGCTCATCCTGTGTATGAGAAACATAATCCTCTATAATCTGACTGTTACGTACTTACAACTTCCCCTTTACCCACTCCAAAAAATCCAAGCAAGCCTTTAATGCAAGCTCATTCCCTGTCTTAGTGATAAATTACAGCATTGAAGCGCTGATAATGTCAGTGCCTCTGTAAATATTATACAGAAAAAACACATTCGTTAATGCTACGAAGCGCTATAACAACTCAGTTCACAAATGTGGGCAATTTTCTATCTTTAAGGTCAATATAGTGAAGCAGTTAAATCTTTCAAGTCAGTTTTAATTGAGCTTTTGAGTTTCAGTTTTCATTATTGCATAAAACGGATTACGCGAATCTTTAGCCCTATTAGTTTCTCTGAATGAATGGTTTGCAAACAAAATATTTGCATGTCAAATTTATATTAATATATGTTAACATAGGTCTGACATATATAGCTACAACATTATATTAACACAAGAATGACTGCTGGAAGCTTGTTCTGCATATAAAAATGTATAAATGAAATTCAGTGCGATCCAAGATGTGCTGTCAGTTTAGAAAACAGCAAGTATTATATACAAGCTCATATAGATATATATAAGCTCAGTCCACCAAGTCAGGGAACCAAACATTATTTAGAAATGAAACAACTAGAACTTTCCATGGGAATTATGCAACATATTGCATGGGAATTATGCAACAAATCATCAATGAGATTATTATTATATATATATTTTTTACGTTTCAGTACAATTCTCAGAATAGAATTTTGACAATTTTTTGACGATTTGTAACCAATATAGTTGTTCAATCTAAATGTATGAGTTAGGAAGGCCGCCATTAATGTGTGCAGTCACACAGAGAGAACACAGATACAGAACTGAACAATAAATTTAAAATGCTTATTTATTTGATATACATGATATTTGCATATTAGTGTATGTGATATTACTTGATTACAGAGTATGATTCCACCAAAATCAGGAAATTCTAAGCAAGTAATATTGAATGACTAAAACTGTTTGTGCCTGTTTCATTTTGACCCATAAAATGATATCGACCAATCCAAATTTTATCTTCTTGAAATTGGACATTTCATATCGCTCAGGCCCTTGCAAAGCATAGTGTCAGCCTGGCAGAGCAGCTGATCAGAGACTGCAGCAGGAAATAGTTCAAGTCCACTATAAAGAATCAATCCCCGTAAGCCTTTACCACTTTTTCTTCGCGCAGTAGTCAACTAAACACTGACTTCAATAAAGGTCTACTTTGACAGGACTGTTCTGCGCTCGGCCATCAGCCCTTTCATAGACATGAGTCTAAAATGCCTAATCATACATGGCTAAAACTTTCTTCATGTTCACTGTGCAACTGCTATCAAGTATAATTTGTGATGGCTTTTTATTTTACACAAACCTCTAGTACCTTTAGTGGTCTCCATGCCAATGCTAAATCATTCAAGCAGATATTGTGAGACCACCACATACCTCTTCAGGTGAATGTGGCCTTGGCCTCATATGGGTGTCCCTGCCCTCTGGTCCACCAGAGCTCATTGCTGAGACGTTACTGAGACGCCGGGCCATTTCCATCTCCATCTCAATCTCTGCATCCATCTCGGCATCTTCCTTGGCTTCCTTATTGCTCTCCTCCAGGTGCTTCATCAACACAGCCACCACCACATTCACCAGCACAAACTGGGCCATCAGTACAAAGGTGACAAAGTATATAGGGGATACCAAGGGCAGGTAGCTCAGGCATTGCTTATCTTCCTGTGTGCACTCCCTTAAAGTGTCCTGCACAAAATAGAATATTTATTGACACCACTTACAATATACTATTAGGGAAATATTATACATATTGTGAGAATTTCATAGTGACAGCTTTTTAAAATAAATACTTTAGCTTTCATGCTCCACATTTATAAAGTACCTTCATTATACCATTCCAATTGTCACCAGTTGAAACTCTGAAGAGTGTTAGAAAGGCCATTCCAAAGTTCTCAAATGTAGCATGTCGACTGAGTCCTTCACATGGGTTATTGTCAGTGCATTCTACAAAAAAGTGGATAAAAACATATAGCAACAGCCAAGAACAGGCACGGCTAATTTAGTTGCCTCTCCATCCACCCATAAGACCCCCCTCCCCACCCACCTCATGAGACACACACACACTCACACACACACACAACAGTAAGCTACAGTCATTTAGAAAGCTCTAAATTTACAAGTAATGTTGCCCTTAGAATATTTTCCAACCATTATCGACCCAAAAATGAATAAAAAATGGCAGGCAATGATGAGCGCTGCCACGGACGCTGGGACAGTGAGATGCAAGTGTGAGTGCAGTCAAGAATTACAGCACTGACCCAATTTCCCAAAGAGCTCTACGCCGAGTGCAGCATAAATGAAGAAGAGAAGCATAAACAGCAAGCCCAGATTTCCAACCTAAAAAGAAAAAAAATGCAGTATTATACAATCATTTAATAAATAATGAATCACACAAACACACTCTGTGGTTACTGCTCTCGATCTTGCCTTCTCACAAAATATTGCTATCACACTAATACAGCTTTCCATGTCATGTTCGTATATGATGGAAGAAGACGTGAACCTGTGGTAGAGCCTGCATCACAGTGTCCAGCAATGCTCTCATTCCTGTCGCCAACTTTAAAAGCTTCAGCACTGTGGAAATATGCACACAATATGAATCACAGTCAGCATTCCTCCTATGATACATAACTATGCTCATAATGCTGTGAATGAGAGTCCCTAAAGTGTCAGTATGTGCCCGTATAGAGAAATTTGCTGAGCGCGAAGAAGCAGGTACTAAAATACCTCGAGCTATTCTCAAAACCCTCATGATACGGATGATAGTGGGGTTGATTGGAAGGGCAGCGTTCATCTTGATCTCCTCCAGCGTGATGCCCATGATGGATAGAAGCACAATGGCCAGATCTAACTGGTTCCATCTGTGAGGAAGAGCACAGTGTTTACAGCTACAGGGTCACATTGCTTTCATTGAACACCGTTCTATACTACACTCTACAGAGAAACAATATTAGGATCTTTCTGAACATAATTCCACTCGATAAAGGTTTAGGCTGCATTAATCTTGGCTACTCTGAGATTAAATGGTAAACCGGGAGACTCCTGACTCTGACTCCTCTTAATTCATGGAGCCTGGTATAATTGAAACAAACGATTCATTTAACACTCAATCCATTACCTGACCAGAGTCATCACAATTTCATGCATTATGCGTATGAAATAAATATATGATTTAAATCAAACTGCTGTGTTTAATCGGACGCACTCGATCGTGACATTTTAGATTAGCATGGGTAACAGGTCATTTCACGTTGTACTATAGCCTAATTGTAGAACAATGGGAATGAACATATGATTGTTGTTTTTTATCTAAATAAGTGTAGACCAGATCTGCAGATATGAGAATGTGCTTTGCCACTCGCATAAATTCACAAAACATACTTCTAGCATTCACTAGAGAGTCTGGCACATTGTGTAAATAAGAGTCAAATAAGAGTTTCACAGAAAGAGACTGACATGACTGACATGACAGAGACTGACATTTGCTCTGAAAAGCTTATTGTGTCACAGTGGTCAGAAGATTTATTTATTTTTTTTTTTTTTACTGGAAGTGCACAGTACCAGTGAAGGTGAAGAAAGCCAACCAAATGGCATCCTTCAAGATCCTGAAGCTTGTGGCCAGAAAAGTGTACAAAATGTACACAAAATCAAAATCAGTAGCATAGCATGATGCTACTTTTAAAGCTTTTAGGTCCACTTCCCTGTAAAAGTTTACCTGCAAACCAGTACACTGCACAAGAGCATAAGCCTACACAATGGTAACTTTAGTAGTGTAAAGGTACATGCCAGAGATAGGTTATAAGCTCACATGATTCCTTAGAGATGTGGCAAGATGGGTCATTCTAAAAAGATTTTTTTTAAATGTATTATAGTAAGCAGATTTGAGGTAGCCTGCTCTCCTCAAGCCTGCTCTCCTCATAAAACAATCGAAGATATATCTTGATATTCCTTTAGCTGTCTGGTGGTGGTCCCCCTGGTCCTAATCATAGATTTGTAACACATTACTATAAAGTTGTCACATCTCCTACAGATAAGGCACCAGTCATGACTTCTCCCTGCTTTGCTGCACCTACCTCACCTCTTCCCCACCCTGCAGTGAAATACTGATCATCTATGTCCCTGCTTGTCTGACTTAAGAATACACAAATCAAAACTTTCTACTTCATTGTTTGTGAGGTCTTGTGCTTTGAACCATTGAGCCACATGTTTCTTCCACATGTTGCGCCCTTTGTTTGCTACTGTCCCTATTGTTTCATTGTATAATCATATGTATTTGCACTGGTACTGCTGCTGAAATAAAATCTTCACATAGAGGTGTTGAATGAAATCTGTCCAAATGTTTTTTTTTTTTTTCATTCCTGAAGCATGTTCCCCATTATCAGCACCGTCTCTGAGTTTTTGTGTGATAGTAGTGTCAGAAATATTGTACTTCCTTTCCAGGTTTTATGCTATACCTGTCTTTGAAGAATCTTCGGAAGCCAAATGCCACGAGTTTGAGAATGGCCTCTAAGATGAAGAAGACAGTGAAGACATAGTTGCAGTACTTCAACGCTTCCTCTAGATACTGTAGGAAAAATGTTTTTATGTCAAATTGTTTTGGGCTATTTGCAAACAAACAAATAAACCAACCAAAAATACAGTTTTCAAACAAAGTGTAGTACCTTAAAGAATACATTTCACAGAGATTCGGACTCACCATGGGCTGGTTGTAGTGCTCTATGGACATGGTGACCACGTTGATGCAGATGATGAAGGTGATAAAGAGATCCAGGTAGTGGTTAGTGCACAGTGTGTGGATGTAGAGCCGAGCTGGTGAGTAATCTGCGTAGTAGGGCCGCTGCTGTGCTTCTGTTTCATACAAACACACACACACACACACACACACACACACACACACACACACACACACACACACACACACACACATATGCAGAACAGCATATTCAGCATAATGCAGGATACATGCAGTATAGCTAATTTAATGAGGCACAGGCAAGAAGTAATGAGCACGAAAGGAACAGTGCAGCAGAGTAGGACATTTTTTATAATGCTGAAACTAATACACAGTGGAATCAAGTTTGAAACATTAAAGTTCATATCCCCTGCTGGACTTGGCTCCCAATCATGCATCATGTCTTTGTGAACATGCTGTATTTGGGATCATGCCTTTGTAAACATGACATTTGTCTATGTGTGTGTGTAAACATACCCATGTGAATGGCTGTGAGTGTTGCATGGTGAGTACAATATTTAGTACTGTTGAATGATTCTTGATGTATTAGTAGTGTTAGGTTTCACTATTAAATTTCATTGTTCAATTTCAGCTTGAATCCATCTTTCTGAGTCTGCCATACATTGCATGTTTACAGTCGAACTTACCGAATGACAAGAGAGAAGCCAGGAATTATGGTATACTTATATAATGATGCACATGCGGATACACACTAACAGTTCATCTTCAAATCCAAACGGATCCAAAGCAAATGCAGTTGCTGTATTTAAGGTCTGCCAAGCAAAATCTATTTTCCTGTCATTTGGCATGAATTACGCTGACAGGCCATGATAAATCAGCAGTAGGACAGGGAACATCTCACCAAGCATCTCATCATGCCCAACTTCTTGTACATCCTAAAATGTGTTGCTGTGTCAGATGAAGCTGACAGCTGCTCATAAATCACTCGTCCTTTCAGGGACAGTTCCATCTTCCTTTTTTTTTTTAAAAAAAAGCCCCATCATTGAGTGCTATCATAAAAATGAACATTGCCAGAGAAGTGACTGCATTCCTGAGGCTACTGGCTACTGAGTATTCAAATGTCAGCATCAGAGCCAAGAGGTTTCATCTTTAAAGCTCATCCTAAATGATGAACTGCTTTAAAACAATGACTTTGACATGCAGGTGCCTCAGAGGGACACTGTGATTAGATTAAATCTGAAATTCTGTACAAACTCTGATATATGGACTTTACAAGTCACAGATGCAATACTATTAATCCACCGACTGAGGAATAATGGGCCATGAGAAGAGTGTAACTGAAAAAAATAAAACTGTCTGGTTTTCCGCTAGACATCATTACTTAGGTAGCTTTACCTTGGCCGGCTTGGTTGCTGTTGCATAAAATAATACAGTAAGCACATTTCCCTTATTGACTCATGTAAAACCATAGCCAATGCTTTTAGTGTTTTTAATTCTCTCATGAGTGGTCTGGATAACGCTGCCCGTACTTTCTTTACACACAATGATTCAAAGGGATTGTTTTGAGACATTTATGGAGCCAGGGGGAATTTTCATTAGCTCCCCTATCTCTCCAGCAGCACATTGTGGCTCAGTGTAACTTCACACAAGCCAGAGCCTGAATTAGGAAATCAAAGATAAATGTTACACTGCTCTTACCCGTTCACTCAAAGATAAGAATCAACTGGCCTCACACTGCACTCACAGAATACGGCTCGAACTGACCAAGAAAATCGCCCTTGAAGACCTGTCATGCTGTCTTTAGTGATGAGGGAACATGCAAAGGCAAACATGCTGCAGGCCATCACAGTTCAAGGCCACCAACACACTCTAAGAGGCTTTTGTCAATTTATGTCATTATTCACTTTTTTTTTGCTCTCTCTTTCACTAGGTCTCTCTTTTTCTCTCAGGCTCTGGAGGCAGGCAGTGCTCAGAAAAATAGACTACCGACCAGACCCACAATTCTCCTTACTCCTGCGCCTTTTCTCCATCAACCGCTGCCTCTTCTCCTCGCGCAGGCGCGACTCCTCTTCTTCCTGGTCCTGCCGACACTTGTGGAAGTTCTCCACCACCACACCCACGAACATGTTCAGCACGAAGAAGCTCACAATCAGCAGGAAGGAGATGAAATAAAGCAGCATCCAGGGGTTGTGGTTACGTACCGGCTTTCAGTGATAATGAAGAGAAAAAGAGTAGCCTTTCACATATTCAACGTGGCACAACAGTGGGATTTTTTATTGTTTATTGCTATGACCTTCCAAAATAACAAACCTGTTGGTCCACACCTACAGCATCCAGGCCATCGTACATAATATTCACCCAGCCATCCTTACAAGACAGCACAAACAGCGACATGAGAGCCTGAGAAATAGAGATACAATGCCAGTAAAATTACAGACAACTCAAGGAGTCTAAATGACTTCCAATTTTGGATGCAATCATCAGATGCATTAGTTCACTGGGCATGCAGTTGTCCATTATAGGATTCCCGGATGATTTTTCAGGAATATTAAAGCAAACTCGATTACATAGAAGTTGGAATGTATATATTAAACTCCACACATGCATGACTTAAGTTTTCACACTAACTCTTACCTGCCCCAAATTATCAAAGTTGTACTTCCTCCGAATCCATTTGTAGTTGGCTTGTAGGCAATCTGATTTATTAGTGATGTTTTTTGTGTCCAAGCCTTCACAGTGGTAAAACTTGCCTTTGAAGAGCTAAACATTCAAATAAATCTGTTCTTTGAGTTGTTTAATGACCCACAAGAATAAACCTTCATGCATTTTCATTTACAGAAGCTTTTCATTCTTATAGACAACACTCTCGCAAGTCTTCACCTGAACTCCAAGAATGCCAAAGACAATGAAGAATGCGCAGCAGATCAGTACTATGTTCCCGATGGGCCTCAGTGACGTTATCAAAGTTTCAACCACCAGCTTCAGTCCAGGAGCACGACTGATCACTCTGCCGACACAAAAAAACAAACACTATCCTCATGCTCAGCATCTACCCAGCACAGTGCAGGGTTTCTGAATGATGCTTATGATTGGGAGATAGCCACAATGTATTATAATTTAAATATATTCCAGGATAACAGGGAATAGCTGAACATATATAAAAAAAAATTATATAATTAATACTTAAAAGCTGGTGTAACCACAAACTCTAGCAGTTCCCCAACCCTTTAACAAAGATCCTGACCTTAAAGGCCTCAGCGTCCTTAGTAGACGTAGAACTCTCAGAATACCAAAGATCTTGTTCCCACCGGTGGATGCCACCAGGATGTCAATGAGTGAAACAGACACCAACACTCCATCCAACACGTTCCAGGTGCTTTGTAGATAACTATCCTTTCCTGAATAGAAGCCAAGAGCCACCACCTACAAGACCAGCAATGGCTAGTCAGTGAGCTATAAGGACAGTTCGATATTACTTTGGATATCTGTATCAGACTAAAACTTAGTACCTTCACAGTCATTTCAGCAACAAATATCACAGTGAATACATAATTGGAAATACTGAGGAACAATCGCTCCTAGAAAAACAAAAAGAACAGCATGAAGAGGATATCATCACAGCTTGACAATGACATAAAGGCATATAAATACTGTCAGCTCCAGAAATATTGACACCCTTGGTAAAGATAGGGAAAAAAAAAAAAAAAAAACCAAAGTCTTTGTAGTCAGTAAGTATAATCTCACACTGAATATATGAGAGAATTGTAACCTTTTACCCATAGAAATTCTCATAAAAACTGTAATTGATGCATGATCTTGTTAATATTTCACTTTTTTATGTTCACTTGCATGTGCAACTCATCCATGACTTCCTGTTTCACTGGGAAATAAATATGAGGTGACACATGAGACAAAATCATGCTGACTTTCATATAACATATCCACTGTTAGTGCAATAATTAAGCTAACTAACAGAGCTGCAATGAAAGTGTGATGGCTACATGTTAAAAAAGTGGTGAGTAGTCTGCTACAGTCATAATAATTTAATAAATATGCATATTATTTCTAAGAAAATTAGTCAAAGAACAGTATGTGAGAATTGTGATCTCAAAACGTTAATCCTATTTCATCAAGAATCATTCAGTCTGAGTGCCAATAAATCTGGGGCTGATGACTGTACTACTATATATTAAAGTGTTTCCACTAAAAGCAGAGGTCATAAGGTTCAGAATAATATAATAGATGAGCTTACTGGGCTATTGGACTGAATGTGTGGCCTCTCCAGAGCAATAGTGATACAGTTAAGGAAGATAAAGACTAAGACCACATGGTCAAACAGCTTGTGTGAGATGATCCTCTGGCAGAATATGCGAAACCTACATAACAGAAACACAAATGAGTTTAAAGACTATAGTGTACGGTTACTAGAAGTGATATAGACTACTGACCTGTTCCGTGGAGAGAATATATAGAGAGACCACTCCTCGTGACTTTTACACCACTTGGGTTTATACACATCCAGCACCCTCTTCAGACGAAAACAGAAACTCTGCAGCATAATAACAGACTGAATTGAGATCTCTAGCTAAGGAAGCTTCTTAAAGCCAGCATAAAACAATGTTATTTCTCTATTTTCCTATTTCTCCCTTTAACACAGAATCAGAAGCAGCTTGTTGTTTTCCATATTTTATAGTTCTTGAAACTCAATTACAACATAGAGCCTCTTGACTGCTGAGGTACCATAACACTGGATCACTCGAGAGCTTGCTTTCCTGCTACCATAATAAATAAATAAATAAATAAATAAATAAATAAATAACATCCCGCAAAGTCAAACCCTTGGGAAGACATCCTTAGGCATAAAAAAACGAAACAAAACATACAAAAAAAAAAAAAAACCCAGTAATGGCATTGGTTATTCTGTTTAAAAACAGAATTTGCTCTCTACAAGTTATTCTATGAAAAATGCAACTTATTTACATAAAAAATATCTTTCAAGGGTAAACTTCACATGCAGCTCGTAATTTCACCTCTACTGCTCATCTATATGTATATATATTACACACAAAAACAGGCCTCAAAATGTATATATCGTTTCCAATATATACCATGGGATTAAAAAAAGTAAACTTAATTAAAAAGGCAGATTCCATCGCACATGCTTTCGACCATGCATACCTATGCTTTTACTGGTGTGTGTGTGTGTGTGTGTGTGTGTGTGTGTGTGTGTGTGTGTGCCCCTAAAGTGTGCTTGCAGAATGAGATGATTGATTATGAACTCTTTCTCCAGTGATGATGAGATCATCAGGAAGAAAACAATTAGTTTCATTGCATCCACTAGTTCCAGTGGAAACCACATTGGAGGTCTGGAATGTAAAGAAGAAGAACAGAAGTTACAACTGTAACTATGGTTCTACAACTAAATGAAAGGGTAGGTCACTCGGGTTTGCGTGATGGCCAGAGCAAAAATGTGACATTAGGTGACAGTGGGTCACGGTAACAAGGTGATAACTATGCTATTTGCACTAGGTCAGGGGAATACCCCTTTAACCCAGAAGTTACCCTGGCATTCTTCCACTTCCACCAGTTGTAGAGCCGTTCGTAGAACCATAACATTTGTAGTCTTTCAGTTAAACTACCTCCAACCTAGTTGATGTAAAAAATAAGTAAAAGCATTGGTACTTGTACTAGCTCTGACTATCACAATGTTAACAACCATGCACGAATGACTCTACATACTGTGTGTGTGTGTGTGTGTGTGTGTGTGTGTGTATCTTTGCAGCTGTGTGTTTGCTCACATCATCTAGATCCTCCTCTGTAGTGGAGTCCTCGCGGCTCAGCTCTGAGGGCAGCTCTGTGGACAGGTGTAATGCCCTGCCGTTGCAGTCATGGTACTCTCCTGACAGGCACGGGCTTGGGAGTGTGGGCAGCTCAGGAAAGTCCAGAGAACTGGGGTGGTGCAGAGAGCCACCACTGGCACTTCCTGCATTTCCCAACATGATTCCCTCTGGCTCCTCATCCTCAAAGCTGCCTCTGCCCTCACCCGAGAGAAGAGACTCCCTCTCGCCAGAGGTGTCTTTTCTCTTTAGACTTGGTGCCCGACTCAGGCCGTTCCAGCTTGACCTGCGGCTACCCCAGTTACTGCTTGAACTACATGGGTGGCAGGGTGATTTGCGTGGGCTGGCCTGAAAAAAAAAATCAACATATTTTTCACAGTATGTTCATATTTTCATAAACAAATCTGCTTAATATGTAAAATGAATAAATGAGAAACACCTCTTTTGACTCAGTAAAGCCACTTACTAATGATCTCTGATCGTAAACAATAGGATCAATGGATATCCCACTGCCACGCCTTGATTCCTCTAAACTGAAGATGGAGTCTGTGCCAAGAGAGCTCTTTGGTGTGGGCATAGGAGTTGCGGCGGTGCGCATGATGATCGGTGGAGGCAAATTACCACGAGAGTCCACATGCCCGTTTGCAGACATCATCAGAGAGTACATCTTTAACTCTGCTAGTGATAATTGCAAGAGAGCAATCCATTTCAGGAAAACAGGAAGACATATAGTACCAAACCAGCCCCTGACATATTGTATAATGGCAAACTACATCCACAGTCCACTGGATAAACTAAATGGGTAGATTTTTCATGCAGAACCCACAGTAGTGAAATTCATTTCTTTTGATTATCCAAGTCTTTTTAGCGCTTATTAGAAAATAATTTAAACATTAACCTGTGGCACGTAATTCTCCCATCTTCTCCTCTTCTTCAAAATTAACTGACCTCTTCTCCTCATCTGCGTCAGACTTGGTGGCATCTCCCTACAATGTAGAAGACATTTTAAAGACAAAGCTTTTCAGAGGGCCAGTGCCTGGCTCTTTGGTATCGATAAAACCATTGGGTAGCACTTTATTTTAGGAACACATTCATAAAGGCGTTAATTAATGTCTGGTCATTTGTTTTCATAAAGCTCAAATTAGACACTTAGTATAGAAAGTTTATTCACACTATCACAGTGACTGTGTTGATATTTTACGCTGTGCGAGAGAGCTCCAGCGGATTAAAGTGAGGGATTTAATTATCTCTGTTTTCCCTGACTATACAGTCAAGATAGCTCGGGCTCGAGCTGCATTTAATGAGGTTCGGCGTCAACTTCGTGATATTGAGGGCGCTCGGTATTGTAATTACGTTTTCGTATTTGTCTCCACCCCAGTTTGCCGGTAGACTCCATGTCCCAGCAGCCTCAGCTCACCCGAAGTCACATGTTCTCCTGCACCTGTTTCACGTTGTGGTTAATGAGCACTGATGTGTTCCTGCTCGGCTGTGGACGTCGCTCTGCCCTCCTGCTCGGCTGTGGACGTCTCTCTGCCTCCCTGCTCGGCTGAGGTCATCTCTCTGTCATCCTGCTCCGCTGAGGATGTCTCTCTGCCTCTTTGTTGCGCTAAAGACGTCGCTCCCCTTCTTTGCTACGCGCAGTGGGTCACTCCCCCTTCCTGCTCGACGGGGACATCGCTCCCCCCTCTTGCTCCGCGGAGAATTTCGTTCCTCCCTTGGGCCTTGCGGAGGACCTCGCTCCCCTCACTGGCCTCGCGGAGAACCTCGCTCCCCTCACGGGCCTCGCGGAGCACCTCGCTCCCCTCACGAGCCTTGCAGGGGACCTCGCTTCGCTTTCCTGCACCGCTGGTTACTGCGCGCTGTTTTCCTGCTCGGCGGAAGTAGTCTCTCTGCCTTCGCGTTCGGACATGGATTTCGCACGGCCTTCCTGTGCAGCTGTGGACTTCGCTCAGCCTTCCTGCTCCGCTGAGGACGTTGTGTAGCTTCTCTGTTCCGCCGAGGATGCGGTCGCTCAGCCTCTCTGTTCCGCCGAGGACGCCGTTGCTCAGCCTCTCTGTTCTGCCGAGGACGCCTTCGCTCAGCCTCTCTGTTCCGCCGAGGATGCCGTCGCTCAGCCTCTCTCTTCCGCTGAGGATGCTGTCGCTCAGCCTCTGTCCCCAGGTTCTGCTTGGGACATTCTGCCCAGGGGGCCAGGTACGCCAACAGGGGGGTGTTTCGTGGCGCGGATCTGTCACGGTTCCCCCTGGTGTCTGTACGCAGGTACTGCACCTTTGCTCTGCCTGACACAGAGAACAATGACAGTTCTCATCACATGGACTGTGTTTACGTTTTTGTGTTTGTCTCCACCCCAGTTTGCCGGTAGACTCCATGTCCCAGCAGTCACTGCTCACCCGAAGTCACATGTTTTCCTGCACCTGTTTCACGTTGTGGTTAATGAGCACTGATGTGTGTGTGTGTGTGTGTGTGTATATATAGCCCTTGTTTTCACATAGTTTTTGTCTTTCGTTGTTTAGACTCACGTCTCTGTGTCACGTGTTTGTGTTTAGCCTAAGCATTTGTTTTATGCCACAATGTTTATGTATATCAGTCTTAGTGTCTTTGTTTGGTTGTTTTGTTATGTTATATATTAAATCTTCAAAATCTGCGCTTGCATCCGTCTCAACTTCCCGAACGTGACAGGTATGGAATACTTCACCCAGCTCGGCTTTGCATTACATATAACGGTGTCCAGAAGGACTTTATTTCAGCGG
>JAFFST010051788.1:9318-32923 GCA_022414735.1 Noturus placidus | reverse complement strand
TTCATGATTGTGTCCCACCTGTTGTTGATTCTTCACAAAAAATTACAGTTTTATATCTTTATGTTTGAGGCCTGAAACGTGGCAAAAGGTCGAACAGTTCAAGGGGGCCGAATACTTTCGCAAGGCACTGTATCTAAATGCTATATTCTGACAAAGAATATTTATATAAATATGTGTCATGTATTTCCCCCTCATGCTGAGCGCTGAATGCTGTGCCTCTCAGCGCACATTGCATCTCACAGTGCTATGGCTCATACTTTCGCATTATCAACTCTTTCTTTACGTTGCCATGTCTGCTCTCCCCCCAGGTCTTGTTATTGATTGTCTCCCAAATGCGTCATGATTACTCAACTGTTTTCAGTCTGCCCTTTAATTGGTCTGTGTATTTATAGCCCACGTTTATCTTTGTTCCTTGCAAAGTACACACCAGCTGTTACCAAGCTTTGATTATTGTTTGCTAATCAGGTTTCCTGACATTGTTTCTGGTTTCAGCAACTTTGTCTTGTCTAGCCTTGTTTATGCTCGTTCTTGTTTTGATTACCTGGATTAATAAAAACCTGTCTACCTGCACTTGAGTCCTCGCCTGCATTCGTGACAATATGAATATAAATACTATATTTGAATATCAATATAATGTTATGAGTCCGGATGGTGCTGGTACTGATTAGTCAATACACAAATTACAGTACAGATAATCCAGTCCAGTGAAGTTAGTATATAACAATGGCTGACATGTTCAACCTAAATAGCCTAAAGTTATTCCTTCCTTTTAAGAAATCTAAAATCTATGCATTACAAGCTGTTTCTAGGCTTGATTGCTTGGCCCCCTGCGTTTGCTGATTTAGGCAGGAGCATCACTCTGTGAGAAGTGTGGGTGATCAAGACCAACAAGGTTTCTGATTAACTTCAGAATATTTAGAGTGCAGTCAACCTCAGAGATGCCTGGATTCAGTTCACATAGGAATGAGACAACATCCCTAGGAGTTAGGTGACCACCTTCAACCGTCCAGGGTGACACATGATTTTCATTCTTTTTCATGCTGGTTACAATGATAATTACACATAAATCCTTTAAATATTCAACCTTTCCTTCTGGATATTACAAAACTGTAATGCATCCACCACATAATGTAAAAATACTAAACAAACAAACAAATAAATAAATCAACACAAGCCCTTAGGTCCATCTCTTAATTTTACAGAATAGTTACAATTTGAAAACTGACTACTGGAACAAACATAATATACATATAGACAACATTAGTAACCTATCCATTAACAAATTAGCTCCAAACACAAAACTTTTTGACAGCAAACATTATCTGACCACAGTTATGTGAAATACAAGTTAGAAAGCTGCTCCTCATCTGGTTGTAGATCTAACATGTAGAGCAGGGGTGTCAAACATAAGGCCAGCAGGTCAGGACTGGTCGGATAACGGTTCTAAACCGGGTCACTAAATGTATTTGTAACCTGTGTTTTAAATTAAAATTCTCATGTGGTTGGTAATTGAATGGAAAATCTACAGAACTCCAAGATCTACACCATTTCTGACCCGAAAGCACAAGAAAGGTTGGCTCAAAATCATATAAATAACAGGTGGAAGTTTTGGGATTCTCTTTTGTGGAGCGATGAAACAAAACTGGAACGTTTTGGCACGATGGATCAGTGGTATGTCTGGAGGAAGAAAAATGAAGAAAGAACACTCTGTCCACACTCAAGCATGGTGGTGGCTCAGTGATGCTCTGGAGCTGCTTTGCATCCTCTGGCACTAGAAACCTGCAGCCTGTGGAAGGCAAGATTGATTCATTGAAGTATCAGGAAATCCTATGAGAACGATTGGGAATCATCGGACCTTCCAACAGGACAAAGATCACAAACATACCTCAAATTCCACCAAGGCTTCGTTGCAGAAGAAGTCCTGGAAGATTTTATAGGGCCATCACAGTCACCTGACTTGAACTCCATAGATAATGGTGAACCCCATAGAAAATCTCTGGTGAGATTTGAAGAAGGCGGTTGCAGCATACAAACCCATTACTGAACTGGAGGCCATTGCTCATGAGGAATGGGAGAAGATTCCTCAGGAACGCTGTCAGAAGCTACACTTCTCATTTGCAGCAGGTCATAACAGCAAAAGGATGCTCTACTAAATACTAAAGATGTTGCCCGAAGGGGTTGATTAATTTTGAAAATGGAGAAGTCATTATAAGTTGCATTTTCAGTTGTATTTGGGGAAACCACTTGAAGTATTCGTTGTGTTGAACTATTTCAGCTGCTTTTGTTGGATTTGTTTGTTGCACTTTGACAGTAAACCTGATTTGCAATGGGGGTTGAATAATCTAGATTACAATTGTACATTCCTCTAGTGTAATTGAGTGCCCACACCCATTTTGAGCTGAGTTAGCTGGACAGTATAGTGATAATTTTTTGGTTTTCCTCCATTCATCCTCGTATATAGGTCTCGCTCAATGATTGAGGTAAGTTCCACAGTCCCCACAGTCTGACTAGATGGCTATTCATGGATAACACAATTGAGTGGCTTTTCCTCAATATACCACTCACTATTTGCTGTTGAGCCTGCAACCTTGGCTGGATCTGCTAACACAACAAGCTTAAGGGCTCAATTAATCTTTGAAGGGATATACTATATGGGACTGTTTGGACAAAACATACGAACTTGACGCAAAGCACACTGTTTAACAAGCACACACTTTCACTTCATCCAAAGTCTAGACATCCTATTAATGTCTGGCACAGATGTCTGGCTGATTATATGATTATCATTTACAATATGATTATCATCCACAACTCTCTAGCTGATTATATGATTATCATCTCATGACAATTCTGACTTGTTAATGCTACTTGATGCAAATACTCTTGGTAAAATATGTCTTATAGAAGACATATTTCTGTACTCTTTCTGGACAAAAAAGGAGATTTCTATAAAAAGACAGACTCATCTGTATGACTCATTTTTCTCAAATTAAGCACTGACTAAACAAATCTCCAGAACATTTTCTGATGGCTATATATGGTCACTGTGGAATGTAAACCAGAGCTAGAAATAACACAACTTACGGAAGCCTCTGTAGTCCTAGTGTCTCTGTGGTACTACAGTATGAAGCCGCATATAAATTCCCACTAAAATGACTCAAATGAACCTAAATTTTAACTTTGCGAAATCTTTCCAGTCAAAATAACAGCAATTAAAAACTTCAGATGTACCAGAGCCTCCATCACTAAAACAATGTAATTCTCTCAAACATTCACTGACTGGTGGGTAACAAATTACAAGGTAAATAAATAAAAGGATATGAGAATAAGCTTTCTAACTTATGTCTTAAACTTGAAAGAAATACTGTATTACATTATCTAGCAAATATTAATTATGCAGCTATGCCAGCTAGTTAAGATTAAGATTAATAATAGAAGAATGCAAACTTTTTAATAATTATATAGCAAGGAAACCTATCTAACTCATCTAAACTGTATCACTTTTACTGTTTAAATGATCAGCACTGAATGAGTAACAGTACCTTTGCAGCTAGCTATCTGCTGGGACAATGGTTCTGAAAATAATATCTCACAAGCTATGCTACTGTCGTGGATTACACAAAACACTGTACACAAAACCGTATCAGTCAAGGGCGTAACCATGGTATGAACATTGGGGGGTCCACTTAGTTGTCCTTAGCCCAAATGTAGTGTAAAGTAACAAATGCTGTGCAACTTTCCTCACTTTCACTCGCATTTATAACAGTCTGTCACAACGTGAGGGTTCACAGTGAACTCGGCGGGAGGATGTGCACATGAATGTACCATTAATGGTCAAAAACTGGAACTGATATTAGCCTAGATATTTAGATCTTTAGTTACTTGCTGTCTCCATTTCTTACAGACTGAGCTGCTAAAATACATCACCAAATTTGCGTCGAGTAGGTTTGCGCGCAACCAAGTGTACAATTGGGGGGGGAAACACACCGATTTTCCTTAACAAACATGAATATATTGAAAAAGAATAGACATAAATAAATAGATAAATAAAATAAATATAATAGATGAAGAAAAGACAGATCCGTTGGCAGGGAAAATTAAAGCAGAACATATAGAAAATATTTTCTCCTGTATATTGGGGGGGGACAGATTGGTTACGCGCATGGTATCAGTGGTGTAGAAGCAGACATCAGTAAATTGAAGACAAGAATCACTTCCTTCAGCAAAATCAGAGCGAAACAGACTGGGCATTTGAAACACCAGAACTTGATCTTGATAGAAATGGGGCATCTATAATATGTGTTTAGAAACACACAAGTGTTTGATTTATACCGGAAGTGGGTAAATAAGCCAATCTTCAATTTCTGAAGGGCGTACTAACGTATATTCATAATTCCATTTTGGGGTCGTCCATATATTACGTCATCAAATTTTCAGCCATTTTTAAACCCCCCCCCCATGTCATGTCCCATGTCATGTAACGTCATCTAACGTCATCTAACATCATCAGGCCCTTTACCCCATTAGGCCCGTATAATACGCCACAGGATGTGCGTGTGACGTCAATATTTCTGTTTGTTTGTCTGTTATTTTGGCAATTTGCAAATATTTCAGTAAGTAAATAAGTAAATGATGAACGTGACAGTGGTGACTAAATCCGGGGAAGATGCAAATACATTGATGACGTAATCACATCCGTGAACCCCCCCCCCTCCCTCCGTCGTCATCAGACATCATCGTACCCCAACCCCTTTGTACATGGAATCACTGACATTGTTTTAATTTCTTTAAAAAAAAAAAACCCACACAACTCAAACCAGAGACAGGAAAATGACAAGGACATTTCATAAATCTTTAAACGGAAAACAACAGCATTATTCTTTATTTGCCTGCCAGTCTAATAGCCCTGTGAGCAACAGAGCAACAAGATTAAACGCTTCTGAGCTCACGACTGAATAACAACTTCCAGAAAAAGAAGTCACCTAAGATGTCTACTTGAAATGATATCAAGGGCAGGCGTGGATGCTGATCTGACACAGGGCATTTTAATTCCGGTTTTAATACTGATTTCTGTCACTGTTTTTCAGTACTTTATCTTCCTTTGTTATGCATATGTATTTATATATATTGTAACTTTTATTGTTAATGATGTTTGATGATTTATTTGCAGATTATTGTTAATTAACACAGTCACTATTTGGTGCTGATTTCTCTGTTCTGATTCATATGTCTAATCACTTACATGATTACCATTTATATCTAAAAATAATATAGAATCTGTATATATAAATCCATCCTCTACCGCTTACTCCTTTTTCAGGGTCACGGGGAGCCTGGAGCCTTATCCCAGGAAGCATCAGGCACAAGGCGGGGTGCACCCTGGACAGGGCACAATCACATACACACTCACACACCCATTCATACACTATGGACACTTTAGACATGCCAATGAACCATGCATGTCTTTGTACCGGTTTCTCTTTCCATTTAGAGAAACCGGAGTACCTGGAGGAAACCCCCGACGCACCGGGAGAACATGCAACCTCTGCACTCACTGGCAGAACTCGAACCCTGGACCCTGGAGGTGTGAGGCAGACGTGCTAACCACTAAGCCACATTGTTAAATGAATTTTAAAGGTCTCTTTAAAGGAAGGGTGTATAGGTTTGTATTAGAATAAAACATATACAGTACTGCGCAAGAGTTTGTGGCACCCTATTTTATTTTTAGTATAAACTTTGTTATAGATTTTTATTTTATGACTTCTACATTATGGAGTCAGTTCAAAAACATTTTAGATTCCCAAACATTTCCAAACAGATTTCCAGAAGTGGAATATTACATAAGAGACACTTTTTACAAAAACACAATGAAGGCTGCTGGCTTTCGCTGCAGAAATAAGAAGTGAGTGCGACAGTCAAAGTCTCCAGAAGAACCGTGACTCGTTCTGAAAGATGCTCATTAAAACCTACCAGCTAATTTCCTTTTTTTGTTGCACTTTTGCACAGCATTGTATATACAAAAACTTTTGGGTGGTAATGACAACATAATATAGATTTATACATGCTTTCTCAAGCTTTGAGTTTCAAGGAAGCAACATTCACTACTAAACGGTGAAACAGGAAACACCTCAATGATGGATGATGGCATGAGGTTTACTACTGCTGCCTGAGCTCTTAAGTGTAGAAATCATAGCCTGTATCTTGTTTCTGCTCTGCTCTGGATTATATATATGTTGTGCAGTTTGGCGGTACTTGATCCTCTGCTTGAGTTACTTCTGAATTTGATGGCGTACTTTAAAATACACTCTGTAGAAAACTGTTCATCACCTAACAGCTATAGTGACTGGAACATTATATGGACATGGACATGAATATAATATCTTATTAGATTGCATTCATTAAAGTTTATTTGTATTTATATAATGAAGTGTAGATGTGCATATAGATTTCTTTTGCAATAATTGTTTTGTGACTATAAAACATCAGTTGAGGGTCTGGTCTTTAAATAAGCTCTGTGTGCATTTAAGGATATCATGGCAAGGACTGTCAGGCTAAAATGTTCGCACAAAGTATATAGTGCTTTTGTGTGGCTATAAGTCAAAGTTTGAATATGACAATTCTCAAAAATAACCGTGAATTCAGCACTATAAACTAACAGGCACTCTATCTGGTGATTTCTGTATTGTTTTCCTGATTACAAAATCACACAGTGCCATATCTTTCTTTCCTCCTTTTAAGCTCTAGATGTTGCCTCTTACACAGCACAGACAAATCGAAGCACATTCTCAATTTCCTCAAATTTGTCTGTGCTGGCTGAGTGCAGAGCTGCGAAATCCCACTGCTGCCTCATCAGGCGCATTTGCTGTACAGAAGGGGGCGGTTATAGAAAAACAATGCCTATAAAAATGCAGGCCAGAGCTCCCAGAGAGCTTCATGTTAGTAACGGAGAGGAAAAGAGAGGAGTATAGAGTACAGAGGAGGGATAAGAAGGAGAAAGATATGTGTGGAAAAGAGAGGAGAGAAGGATGGGAGGGAGTACATAGGGAAGAGAGAAGCACACACACTATGAGTTGACACTTGTATGGGATCATTCCAGAGGGAGTCAGACATGGACCATACTTTTCCCTGCACATGTATCACATATCACATGGACCTACACAAAGCAAGCCATAAATCATCATTGGACAGAAAAGCCTTTTACTGCATAGCTGCATGTTAATGGGGCTTTCAATTGAGCAAATACAGGTACACGGTACATGTGCTGTAAAACTTCTGAGTGTACATAATGCAGCAATACACTTAGCAGCAGTCATAAAGAGACCACTGATAAAGATGTGTTACTGATCTCTAGCTAGACTAAAATAAACCATGAGACATTAGGTGTTCCCTGCAAGACACCAGCTCTGTTCACTGTCCCCAGGGCTCATAAACCTTGCTCACAACGCCCCTGACATTTGGCAGAGGCCAGAGCGGTCCTGCAAAGTGCAAACAAACAAACTCGCTGGTTCAGTACACAACCGAGTAATCAAATGCCTGGAGTTTCAACTATAATGCTGTGACGCTGATTGATCCACTCACTGGCACTGGGTAAATACGATTAGCAGACTGACTTTATAGCACTGGAGCTGTGTTGATTCACCATCCATTCACCTAGCTTTAGAGAGAGGAAAGGAAAATGCCAAATAGATCATCAGTGCTCAAAAGACATCTGTGCCTGACAGTCTACAGAAAGTGTGCTATCGGTATGACACTAAAGTAAGTTTCGAAGTAAATTTACTCTACTCATGTAGAGAATCATTCGAATCATATTTCTATTGTTTCATAATGACAGGTTTGTTCAGCAGTAGAATATAACAATACGGAAATATATCTCCATTATAAAATGTTTACTAAATGTGCATTAAGTACTGAAAGTTTACTACTTAATTTACTATTCATTAAAGGTGTAAAACAGTGAGAATATCTATATCAGTAACTGTCTGTATCTGTATATGCATTCTAATCATTTTTAAAAATTAAAAATTAACCATGACCAGGGAGCACAGAAAAAAACAAGGGTAGAAATACAAGCACTGCCGGCATGCTCCGTGAATTCTGGCTCTCATGGTTCCTCATATTCATCACTCAAGGTCATTATGCACACCTCTAGTCTCAACGACATACCCCATGATCCCAATCACAATAGGAAATTCACCAAGGAATGGCTAAGAAAGAAGAAATGGGTTCTGGAATGGCCTAGTCATAGCCCGGATCTGAATCCCATTGAAATGTTGTTGTGGGATTTGAGTACATGCAAGAAAAACCTCAAAAATCTTGCAACTGAAAGAATATCGCATGGAAAAATGGTAATAAATACCAGTAAGTCTGCTGGACAATTATGCAAAACTCCTACAAGAAGTTATTTCTGTTAAAGCGGGCAATACTAGCTTCTGAGGCCAAGGATATACTTACTTTTTACACAGAAGAATATCACATCTAATGATATTTCTGTTGAATAAATGATTAAAAAAGCTCATTTTCCTTGTGTTTTTATTCCAGTATATCAACTTTATTAATATGTACTCTTTCAAAGAGGATCAAATGTTTGCTTGTCGAAATATGTCAAAAAAAAAAACCCAACCATTTCCATGGGGTGTACTTATTTTTTCACACGAATGAAAAATCCGGAAATACTAGCACCCGTTAACTGTTCCTTAAACATGAAAACTTTTATTTCATTTCCAACTCTTTTCGTCAGAAGCACTTTAGATTCTCTTGTTTCAGTTTCAAGTGTTTCTATCTTAAACATGAAAATCAAGTAGTCTTTAGTAGTGACAGCATACACTAACAGGGTGATAAAAATGACCACAAGCTATGATTATGTCTTTTTTATGCAGTGGTTTAGACGCTCCAAAAGACACCAATAGATGACGGACTTCACCTCGAAGCATGTTATTACGTCCCGGTAGGATTTATATTACAGACTTGTATAGTGCTAAATCTCAACTCCAATTACATCACTCCCACCATGATTAGACAGGTGTAAATTTAGTCTACAATACACAGCTAAGGTTTATTTCTTTATTATTCATCCCAAAGCAAAACTATACCTTTTAGCTTGAGAGTGCCAAATAATTTTGTTCCAAATTTAGCTTATGACTCCTTTTCAGTGCGGCAAATCTGACTATTGAGCACAGATCCCAAAGTGAATGCAACCAGGGTTGGTTTCCTGCACATGATTTCATCTTTGGTGTAAATCATGATGCCTGTGTTGAGTCACTATGTAAAATCCATCTTAATCTCAGTCTCTGACACAGACCAAAGCATTTGCAAATCCCATAAAAACAATAGGTCTAGGTTTATCAGAGAGCATTAAAGGCAGTTAAGTTAAAAGGGGTTATGCACACATCGACTGCAGATAGACCTTTTAAATTATGCAGTAGAAGGGTGTTTATTTAGCCGGCCACCATTTCCTCAGCATAGCAGTAATTCTGCTTCTGTATACCAAACATACAGGGTCCGATTGTGACTCATCAGATACATAGCAAATGACGATTTAAAAACGTTCTAAATATTGCCGCAATACGGGAAAGAAATGTGAGTCTAGTTCAGGCTTTCTCTGAAACCTGCCGATGGTGTTTATTTCCACTGTTAAACTTTCCACACAATAACAGCTGTGACAAATCACATTTTGTTACTAGGTTTTGAGATGTCCAACATCCAAGCACACCCTTTCTCTTGAGATCTCGATCAGTCGAATCGGTTGAATCTGAAATCATAGCCTACTTCCAACATGGCAGAGAGATCCCCATTCTCCAGCAACGAGGCCATAGCACAGTGAGAGGAGGTGCAGCATGAAGAGGCAGTGCAGCACTGCGCACAGTTACATAACCACACACACTTTTAACCCAATAAGGCTATGAAACCCTCTTGTTTATGAATGAAGATGAAATAACTAATGAATCCCTCTGTGTACAACCAGAAAGATTCATACCTTTGTGAAATACATTGATAGAAACCAGACACCCAAACAGCATGGTTCCAATTCGCTTATGTTGGCGAGGGTTTGTTTATTCCCTTGACTTTTTTCTTTTTCTTTTTCAAAATTGCTACTAAAGTAATGTTAGTGTCATATCAAATATTTGACACTGACAACTCATGATGTGAAAGAGATGAGAAGAATGTCACCTCAGGGTCCCTCATGAGGGAGGGATACCAGGACGATGGCCACCGGCAAGAAAGAAGCTGAGGGAGCCATTCTGGCACTTACCTGCTCATGATACTCTATTCCCATGCTCAACGTGTTGATGAGGATGGCGATCATAATCCCACGATTAAAGTACTTGCTATCCACTATGCGTTTCATCCTGTCTCTGAAGTTCTCCCAGCACCGCATCAATCGGCTACGGTCCTCGAGCCTGTTGTGGTAATGCGAGTGTCCCAGTCTAAACCTTGCTCTATGGGAAAACTCATGCACCATCTCTCCTTCAGACTGGGAGCATTCCGAGTCAGCCAAGTCTAGGTCAATGTTCTCCAGAGCCTGTGCACAGCATGGGCACCTGAGAACCTCAAAGAGCAGGGAAGTCGGCTCTACACCTGCCATCTGCAGCATCAAGCGTCTGTGACCTGGAGGAGAAAAGCCTCTTTTAAATCTCAGTGAGATATCTAGAGTTAAATGGTAAATGGTAAATGGTGCACTTATATAGTGCTTTTATCCAAAGCGCTTTACACTGTGTCTCATTCACCCATTCACACACACACTCACACACCAATGGTAGCAGAGCTTCCAAGCAAGGTGCTAGCTTGCCATCAGGGGCAACTTGCCAAGTGTCTTGCCCAAGAACACTTCGGCATGTGGCATCATCCTGGCCGGGATTCGAACCGCCAACCCTACGATTAGTAGATTAGTGGACAACCCACTCTACCAACTGAGCCACAGCCGCCCAGAGTTATTATCATTAAGGTTTTTTTTTCTCTCACTCATTTCAGTTCTCTAGTATCAGAATATTTGTAATGATAATGACGATGAACATTGAGTTTAGAACCATTTCTCCTACAAATTCCTTATTTGCTCGTGTGTGTATTGTATATACTGTTCCAGCAGATACCTTGTGTGCAATCCATTTTCAATTCTAGACTCCCTTTGGCTTGTACCAAAAATGTATTCGATCAACTTGGAACAGATATACACATGATGGGCTGTTCAGACATGGAGATTCACAGTCATAAACAGATTTATACACAGAAGCTGTGATGGAGAACACAAATCTGCCCATGATGTTCTATTCCTGTTCCTCTGTTTAATGCTATTCGTCTAATGACCTCATATGAAAACTATAATCAGAGGGCATGCACCTTTGGGGTTGATGTAAAGCTGAGTCAAACCATGAATAAAAGTTACTATGGGCAGGGCAGGTAAATTCCATAAATGTTAGTTCAAATATTAGTTAAATATTTATAAAAGGGTAATAATTTGTATTGTTCAGAATGTATGTTGGAATCACTTTATCTTGATGTAGAATGAATGATTTAAAGCTTAAGGTCAGGCATCAGATGCAAAAATTGTGATTTTGCTTCCAGTTGTTCATTTGCAGGCTTTTGGATACTTTCCATTTAAAACTTTCATACTTTCACAGTACTTAAAATAGATGCTAATTACTGCACTCTATATTGCACTTTAGTTTTATACTTTTATCCCAGCTCAATGAACTGCACTCATTTTTATTCGACTTTCCATTTCTCAAGAAGTTGAAAAAATAAAAAATAAAAAATGTACAATAAGCTGGTTAAATAAGTGTGCACACCCTTTTTATTATTGGAAATGTGTTCAGTCTGAACCAATCACATTCAAACTCATGCTAAATACTAATTAGTATACACCTGCCATCAACTGCCATCAAAAAGCCATGGGCCGCAAAGAGCCTACAGAGAAGGTACAGGATCTTATTGTTGAAAAATATTAATCAGGTCAGTGTTACAAAACATTTCCAAGACATTGGATTTACCATAGAATACTGTAAAGACAATAATCAACAAGTGGAGAAAATATGGCACGGCAGTGACACTTCTAAGAACAGGACGTCCCTCTAAAATTGATGAGAAGGTCAGGAGAGAACTGGTCAGGGAGGCTGCCAAGAGGCCTACAGCAACATTAAAAGAATTGCAGCAATTTCTGGCCAGGACTGGTTGCGCCGTACATGTGACAACAATCTCCTGAATGCTTCATATGTCTGGGCTATGGGGTAGGGTGGCAAGAAGCAAGCCTTTTTTAACCAAAATCTGAATAAAATATACATCCAATCTCCCAAAACAATGTGGAACAATGTGTTATGGTCTGATGGCACCAATGTGAACTTTTTAGCCATAATACCAAAAGATATATTTGGCACAAAAAAAAAACACAGCACATCACCAAAAGAACACCATCCCCACAGTGAAGCATGGTGGTGGCAGCACTTTAGCACTGTTTTTCTTCAGCTGGAACTGGGGATTTAATCAGGGTGGATGGAATAATGAATAACTCCAAATATCAGTCAATTTTGGTACACAACTTTAATCTTCTGCTGAAACACTTCCGTTGAAGAGGAATTTCACCTTTCAGCATGACAATGACCCGAACCAAACCTCCAAATCAACAAAGCAATGGCTTCACTAAAACAAGTTCAAGGTTTTGGAGTCCAGATCTAAATCCAATCAATAATCTGTGGGTTGACCTGAAGAGAGCTGTGCTCAGGAGATGGTCTGCCAATCTGACAGAGTTAGAATGATTTCGCAAGAATGGCAAAATATATCGCTAAGTCAAGACGTGCCAAACTGATTGACTCTTACCCAAAAAGATTGAATGCTGTGATAAAATCTGAAGGTGCTTCAGCTAAGTATTAGTTTAGGGGTTTGCACACTTATGCAACCAGGTTATTCTACTTTTATTTTTGATGTTCACTTTAATTAACAAGTAAAATTTTTTACACTAAAGGTAGAAAAGTTTCTGACATGATTCATCTTGGTTTAATTTTTTTACGTCACAAAAACCTGCCATTTTAACAGGGTTGTGTCGAATTGTTAGAGTCACTGTACTTGTATAGCTATTTGCTTAGACTTGATGACCTATGCTGAATGATTCAGAAAAAAATCCCTGGTATTTTGTTGCTTTTTGAAATTGTGTTTTCAACCATTTTTTTTTCCAAATTAACCTGTTTTCCAAGTGTCAAGTAATTTTTCTCAGTTTCCTCAGCTGGAGGAACATCCATATTATTTCCATTTTGGTTTAAAGAGCTTCAAGTCTTAATAGAGAGTTTAAAGTCTAATAGCTTAATAGAATGTTTATATTCACACAAAATTACGGCAACCCATTGTATGGAAAGCGTAAGTCTATTAGGATGTGCTACCTGGTCTTAAGTATTATTCATTTATAAGCCCTGCTAGATAGATAAACCTATCTAGAGTTACAGATGCCTCACGTTGGATAATGAGTAACATTTGAGGCATGGGTTTTCTGTCATAGCTATAAAATGCTGCCTGACAGACTCTGTGACTGTGAGCTGCATGCTCATGCGGGGGCAGTGTAACATGATGCAGGCTGCTGCGATGTGAGAAAAAAAGCACTCTTACTGTGTTCTCCTGTGAGATGATGTAGTTTCTCAAATGGATCCACCATATCTGCTGTGCTGTTGTTGGCCTCGATTCTACCTTTGGCTGTGACGTTGCTGCCTGTATAGCTGCAGATGAAGGATGGCAAAATGGTAGGATAGTTCATGCCCCCATTAAGTCTCCCCAGAGGTGTCATACCAGCTGTGGTGCCTGTGCAAATCTGCGGGCCTTCATGAAAGTCACCTTGAAAGATGCTATGTACTGACTGGTGTCCTGGTGAAAGCCCAGCAGGTGACTGTGAGGACACCGTCAGCTGAACTCCTGATGTGATAAACCTCATCTCTAGAACATCGGTGCTCTCAGCTATGGCCTGAGGGCTTGGGCTGCCATTGCTGAGGTGACAGTGGTGATGCTGGTGGTGCTGGACAAGCTTGTGAACAGAACGCGCCCAGTGCCCACCACCCTTTTGCCTGCCATGCCCATTGGCCCCTCCACCCCCTGGCAAGGCGCCACTATTGGGGTTGACCTTCTTCCTGCGCTTGCTCTGCCAACTAGTGTAGATCCGGTATGCACGGCGCTTCACTTTGCGGTACAGGTGGCTGATGTACCTGAGCATCTCCTCATAACAGCTGCCAGGCTCTGAATAGCTGGCCAGTGTGCTGTCATTGGACATGTAGCGTGCACGCTGCTCCTGCATCAGTTGGTTCTCCCGCTGCTTAGTTTCCGAGAACTGGGTTGCAATCACAACCAGGCACAAATTTATCATGAAGAAAGAGCCCACCTAGAGAATGCACAACATATTAGCTTTCTTCGCCTTCAAATAGACGGTACACAAATCAGCTTATTGAGAGAAATGTAGATTAAAAAAAGGAGTGGACTTACTATAATAAGCAATATAAAATATATAAAATTGTAAAAGGAATGGGCATCCATAACATAATACATGATGTCTACCCATCCCTCCAAAGTGATAACCTGTGAAGAAAAGAAACAGAAAACAGTCAGTGCCTATCTTCTATGGGCAAGATCATATGAGGGTTGTTAGGAAAACTAAAACATAATAACAAAGTCAACCATTTCTAATATACAGTATCTCACAAAAGTGAGTACACCCCTCACATTTGTGTAAATATTAGATGATATCTTTTCATGTGACAACACTGAAGAAATGATACTTTGCTACAATGTAAAGTAGTGAGTGTACAGCTTGTGTAACAGGGTACATTTACTGTTTTAAATAACTAAATAACTAAACACACAGACATTAATGTCTAAACCGCTGGCAACAAAAGTGAGTACATTCCTAAGTGAAAATGTCCAGATTGGGCAAAAAGTGTCAATATTTTGTGTGGCCACCATTATTTTTCAGCACTGCCTTAACCCGCTTGGGCATGGAGTTCACCAGAGCTTCACAGGTTGCCACTGGAGTCCTCTTCCACTCCTCCATGATGACATCACGGAGCTGGTGGATGTTAGAGACCTTGTGCTCTTCCACCTTCTGTTTGAGGATGCCCCACAGATGCTCAATAGGGTTTAGGTATGGAGACATGCTTGGGCAGTCCATCACCTTCACCCTCAGCTTCTTTAACAAGGCAGTGGTCATCTTGGAGGTGTATTTGGGGTTGTTATCATGCTGGAATACTGCATACTGATCATGCTCTGCTTCAGTATGTCACAAAATAGACATATGAGTGCTGCCAGCATTGCTGCAGAGGTTGAAGGGGTGGGGGGTCAGACTGTCAGTGCTCAGACCATACGCCGCATACTGCATCAAATTGGTCTGCATGGCTGTCGTCCCAGAAGGAAGCCTCTCCTAAAGATGATGTACAAGAAAATCCGCAAACAGTTTGCTGAAGACAAGCAGACTAAGGACATGGATTACTGGAACCATGTCCTGTGGTCTGATGAGACCAAGATAAACTTATTTGGTTCAGATGGTGTCAAGCGTGTGTGGCGGAAACCAGGTGAGACGTACAAAGACAAGTGTGTCTTGCCTACAGTCAAGCATGGTGATGGGAGTGTCATGGTCAGGGGCTGCATGAGTGCTGCCGGCACTGGGGAGCTACAGTTCATTGAGAGAACCATGAATGCCAACATGTACTGTGACATACTGAAGCAGAACATGATCAGTATGCAGTATTCCAGCATGAGAACGACCCCAAACACACCTCCAAGACGACCACTGCCTTGCTAAAGAATCTGAGGGTGAGGGTAATGGACAAAAATGTGAGGGATGTACTCACTTTTGTGAGATACTGTATAATGGTTTCACCTTCGTCTGACAAACCCTGTTTGTGTTTCATCTTAACCTTTACAACAAAATCTATTACACATTTCCCATGTCTTTAATATTCTTTCCAGATGAGAATATGATCTAAAGGACACCTGACCTGAGGTGTTTGGAGTATCTTTCACAGTGAATACGACAGTTTTGTGGACCATGGCATCTACAAACTTAAATTATGTGGGCCAGCACTCCTGGGTGTTCTCCATTTATGTCATTTAATACAGTGTGCTAATAATGCAGTTATAATAGACCACTTTCTAGGGACTGAATGCTTTTTAAGTGTACAGCAAAATTCCAAAAGAGATATGAATCAAGTTAAGTTAAAAGGCAATCAGCTGTTTTCTAGCAGTCTGTACAAGATTACATTTTGTTAGGCACAGCCAAGTCTCTGTACTAACTACGTATGTTATTAGCTGTGGGACACTTCTCAGCTGATTGTTGCTTGTCCTCTCCTCTCCTGCGGCTAATGGAGGTCCAGTGCGTGACTAAATGTCCTGTCATGTTGCCATACTTATACAGTGGCAGTCCGTCCTGCTCTATAATAGAATGTCATGTTTTACTTGTAATCCAGTCAATGAAGTGGGCAAGTGACTGACCAGCAAACCCAAACTAATGAGAGCAACCTGCAGGTGTCAGACGCTCAATAAGAACCCCCCTCGAAGAGCGTGGCTATGCATATTCAGTCTTCTTTGAGATTGCTTAGACACTGTTTGAGACATGAGCCGAGGGTCAGCCGGCCAGATTGAAAGGATGATGAATTAATATATGAGTAGATGCACTGCCATTTTATGACATTCTGGGAAGAATTTCAATTCCACAGACACAGATGGCCAACAATGTTCAAAATCTTAGTGATCCAAAAAATGAGGGTAATCATTGTAGAGCTGTGTGATGGAGCCGGACAACAATGACTAAAACATCACATTTGCTCAGAAGGTGTTTAATTTTGTAGTCTAACAGTAGTCTGTCTAATTCGATTCTTTTTTTTCTGAAGGAACAGCATTATTTAGCCATTATTTAACCATTATTCAGAACAATCTGTTATTAAAACTACAACAAAATAATAATTGCAACCATTGCACTGTGCAGTGATCAGTATACACTTACCTGGAAAATAGCAATCCAAGCATATCCAATATTGTCAAAGTTCACAGCCCCTTTGTGAGGGTTGAGCTCCCCGGGCTGACACACACTGTAGTACTGGTTCCAGTTCACGCAGCCATTCCTGGTATCAGGGCCAGACAAGGAGTGTCCAAGGGATGCATTTAGATTGCACTCCATCTCACCCTCCTTGTAATGGGGTACGTCGGTGCACTTGAGCATGCCGTTAATTATAGTGGAGCAGATAAATGGACTCTCCTCCCCATCCTCATGCATGTAATATGGACTCATGAAGGACAGATTATACAGACTGTCGAGAGAATAAAGGGAATTTCCTTAATCACTCATTACACAGATAAGAAAGACCAATGGGCAAACAAGAATGGATATGTGTAAATAAACAATATGACAATAATTATCTGTAGACAAGAATAAAAGGAAATTAGTAACTATTTGTGAATAAAAGTCACAATACGGTGCCTTGACGCAGTAGTTCTGCACTCATCTTACACTATACCTCATTAAAAATAAAGACAAGTTTGTTATAAATTCTCCCCAGCAGCTTCTTAGAGATCAAACAGTGAAGTTCAATAGCTCAGAATCAGCTTTTGGGGATACATAGAGCTGTGAAAACATGAAGAGCGTGCTAATTTGTTCCATTACATCAAAACCTGCTCTGGCTTGAAGTACATTTGTATTTGCATATATTAGAGGTATATGCATGGTCATTGCTCAAGGGGCTGTTTCACAACACCGATTTTACACCAGGGTGTGATGTTCAATTTACAGGACTGTCAGCAATTGAAATGCCATTGCTGATGGCAAGAGCTGACTGTCGCTTTGGATCACATCTGAAATCTGGCACACTCTTGGAGAGACCAGGAATGAAAGCAAGAAGAGAACAAAAGATAAAGGCACTTACTCTTTCGCGTATTTGTCCAGGAAACACCTGTTCCTTAGAAGACCAGCCCAAAGCTGCACCCCAACAATGCCGAATATAAAGAACACAAAAAAGCACAGCAGGAGGACATTGCCTAACATAGGCAGAGTATCTAGAAGCAGAGTCACCAGTATCCTCATACCTGCACAGACAAGGGAGCAGAGAGAGACAGAAAAACATATGCATTTGCAAGTCATTTTCTATCAAACGTTTATGAATTTGACGAGACATAATACAAAGTAACATTTTATTTTGGCAAAGAACGGCATATTTTTTGGCAGCTTCATATCATCTCAGTTCACCAGGTCTATCTGTGACTTGTTTGATGAACATGATTGAATGCTGGGAGACTTCAAGTATCTGCAGGATTTAGCTTGTGGGTTGGAATGTACTTTGTACAAATGTTACACAATATTCAATGGCAAACTTCAGAGCATCAAAAAGCCCAGCATTACACACAGGTCATAACTCTTAATAGATCTTTGTGCCTAACTAATCACACTGTAGGAAGACCACAGGGCCTGTCTGAATATTGCAATCAGAATTTTAGATTGTGAACATGCAATAAATACAATGCACTGCTAATATACACCACCATCAAAGCCTGCTTCAGGCTGAAACCACTACTTATAAACTGATAAAACATCTAAAAGAAAAAAAATCAGGTTGAATTAGTCCATAAAAAAATACACTGAGGCCTAATTTCCTGATCAAACAAGAACATCGTGATGATGCCTCCACTACCAACAAGCGTTGGTCCTTCATGTTACTGCCTCAAATACCCTTAAAATACACTTTTACAGGAAAACAGGATGGAAGTAAAAGAGGTCAAGAAAAACTATTTGTTGATCCTGTTTGAATTAATTCCAAAATCAAATCAGTTAATCTGTGGCTTACATTGATGTTTCTATATAAATTCTATAAACATTCAACCATTCACCCTTGAGATATCGCACTAAAGAGAATCTCGGACAGACGGATTCACAGACAACTCAAAAACCTAATGCCTCCACAACATAGTAAGTAAACTAATTGTGGCATAGTCTACAAAATGGTGTGGTTGTTTCTCTCTCTCTTCTAATTCTCTTTAAAATGAGATCAAACACTGTATGTGCAGTGTAGTGGAGTGATCATTTCACTTTCACACTCCTTAAACAAAGAAATTAGGTGCATGTGTAATTTCTTAATAATTGGCCTTAGAGAGTCTTGCTCCTGTCAATTTTATCCCACTTCTCCACAAACTGGGTGCAATTCAGCTCAAAGTTGTGGCCTATTTCAGATTTCACCTACTGTTCCAAATAATCTGACAAATTTCCTATGGGAATAAGGTCAGACATCTTTTCAGTACAGTCAAACTCTCCCAGAGTCTGGCCAATGACAATCCAGTTTTATGTTAATGTCAGTTTTATGTCTAACACTCATCCAAGTGCGTAACCAATTGACATTATACATTATACAACAATTGTTTTGTTATTGGTGTAAGAAATAACCAACTGGCTGACCTAACTCAAACAAACATGTATTCTCACTTCTGGTGCTCTTTTTTGTTCTTAGTGTACATCTTGCTTATTACAGCCTTATGTGTTTGATGGAAAAAATATATATATATTTAAAATTGGACAATGTGGTATATATTTAGTTCTGTCTAAATGTGTCAGTCAGTTGTATTTTGTTAGTTGTTGGGTGATGTAGTCCACTCATCAATTTATATGACAATGGAGTGACATTAATAGTATTCATCCACAAAACCTGGGTTTTAGGACATGCAACATCCACTTTTCTCTTGCATTTATACTAAGAGAGGGTTTTAGCAGACAGTAAAAGAAATACACTGGTTGGAATTAAGCATTGTGCTGACCGATTTTGTATGTCACAGCTCCTGTCACTCCACCCACATCATTAAAAAACAAGGAAATTTGGCTTATATCCAACCAAATTATCAATATGCCCATGATATACCACCGCATTACATTTATGACCGCATTAAAATAGAGCCTGTTATTCGTTTTCTCCTGCTATTGCAAGTGAAGAAAAAAACAAAGGATAAATCAGATGACGTGATTGCGGTAGCACAGCAACGAAGACACGGAAGTTCAATGACAAGCCATTTGAGTTTCTCGAGGAGTATAGAAGTGACAGAGATGCCAGGAGGAACTTGGTCATGTAGAACTGATGTCCTGTTGCACAAAAACATGCTTAGCATACAAAAACCAAATGAATACTTCCTATCTTAAACTGCCATTGCTTTCTCCAAGCACCTGAAGGAAGGTACCAGAGACTGACAGACGACACTAGCAGGTTTTAATCAGGGTCATACATCAGTACCTGTATTGCTGGCTATGAACTATCAATGTGTCTTCATGAAAGAAGAGTTTAATGGAGAGGTCAACCACCAAATGTTAATGCATACACCATTGTAAAAAGTGTACTAAGCGAATACTGGGATATTATATGAGTCTGAGTTTCTGATTTCAAGCCTGCAAATAGCAAAACACAAGAAGATGACCAAAGGAAATAACTATCTGAATTATGGGGCATATCTAACGGAAATGCTTAACTAATTAGTCTGGGTATGCATTTGCCTGTGTGAGTATATATGGCTGCTGTAATGTGAATGAGTTACGTGGAGAGGAGAGGGCCTTAAATGGATGTGCTTGAGTGGAGATGGAATATCCTCTCTGTGGCTTGTCCATGCCTCCCACATTAGACAGCACATAGCCGTCTGAGAGGATGCCGGGGTAATGAGCTCCCTGGAGGAATGCTCGGTCACATAGGGGAGAAAAATGAGAAGACCAGCACAGGCACATGCACTCCCACACACTGATGCTGACAGTGAGATACACTGTCTGTGAAAGGAGTGACGACTAGATTCAAGTAGAAAGACTACAGGTATGAACAGCCAGGGTCAAGCAAATAACTGTACACACACTTTTCCCAAGTGATAAAATCACTTGTGATTCCACCTTAGTAGCACCCTTGGACACAGGCGGATAAATCACACTATGACATCACTATCATTACAATGGACTCATTAATACTGAAGCAGCAAGGAGATGCTAAACTTACCATTACATTTACAAACTGTTTCACAGTGAAAATGTGGTCCAAAAAAAAAAAAAACAAGGAAACAAACCCATCTGTTCTCCAACACATAGGTTTGTAACAGAAAATCTAGGACGAGTTCCAGAATCTGCACTTGCTTATTGCTTAACCCTTTTATTGTTTAGTTATCATTAGTTATTAGTTATAAGACAAAGTATTTGTTAACTACAGTGAAACCAATAAGAAAAATAATCACTGAAACTTGAAAATTTCTGTAAATTGACAAAATATTTTGTACTAAACTACTGTTTCTTTAAGAACAACAGATTGCTTTCAAAAATGTTGTATTCAGGGACATCAAGCTGATTGAAATGTTGGATTTGACAGTAAGGAGCTGTAATTTCTGACCTCCAACTTGTGTTACAAATGTTATATCTTTTTTGTTTTGTTTTGTATTCTTCAGAAGATGTAGACATGGTATTATTTTAATTTAATAGTTTGTCATAGTGATTCTTTGGCCTTAAAGAGGTTGGCATAGTAGTACAGGAAGTAGTGTTGTAACCTCTCAGGTCCAGTGTTCAGTCCGTCAAGCTTGCGTTATTTTGGGGTTGTTGAAAAGTACTTAAATGGGTGAATTTTAAAATTCTGGCTTGATTATTATAACTTACAGCCTAATCTTGTTCACATACTATAAACTGTATAGCAATAAAATCTTGTCCAAGGACTCCACATACTCTCGTTTCCAGTATGTTATCTATATCAAACAAGTATTCTATCAGTGGCTGTTAAAGCTATTCTACTGTGGCTGTTGAAGGCTATGATATTATTTGTGAAAACACACTTACTCTTTCCTGCTATTACTTAAATACATTCAAAGGCTCACCTGTACTGTTTTTCTTCAATTTATATGTACATTTACGGCATTTGGCAGTCGCCCTTATCCAGAGCGTCTTACATTCATCTCATTTATACATTTGAGCAGTTGAGAGTTGAAGCCTTGCTCAAGGTCCAGCAGTGGCAGCTCGGCCAGAGTCAGAAGTCCAATGTCTTAACCACTGAGCTACCACATCTTCCACATGCTTCCATCAGACCTGACCTCACCGGATGCTTTTGTGAACATTAATTGAAGATCTTGAACTGCATCTGCATGATTTTATGTATTGTGCTGCTGTTACATGACTGACTGATTGGATAACTGCATAAATGATCACAGGTACAGGTGTTCCTATTATAGAGTCTATATAACCACTAAGTTCTCCTTAAGTGGTCTTTCACATATTGCCTTCTCATGTTTTAGTGAAATTAGTTTATCTCTGTACATCACACAGCATTAAGTTTAGACTACACAGTTACTTACTAGGGACTCTGTTGATGGCTCGTAGAGGCCTGAGCACACGCACAGTCCGGATGGCTGACAGACTGGCGTTGTGACCATCCAGTGAGTACTCCAACATCCTTCAGAGAAACAGAACTCAGTCAATTTCCTTGACCAGAGGCATTTACACCACCCAACCAGTTTTTCAATAACAAATCATTCTACTTAGCCCTGGACTGAAAAATTGCTTACATGCAGTCTCATGTTCTTGTCACTTGTAAACATTATGGTTTACAAATCACTTGTGAACAATAAAGTGCAAGAGAAGAAATAGATATAAAACAGGTTGATATTAACAATTAGAGACGCCACATAAATTATATTTAATGACGTACTTAACTGTGTCGACTGGGTGCATTTGGATCAATTGCACAGGATTCTTTTCAATAATTTTCTAATTAAAATTTTAATGACATTTTATTCTACTACTATAATGATGTTGAATCCTATGGCTCCTAATAAAAGTCCGGTGTGTACATGCTGTTGATGACCCACTCTACACATTGTGTTTACGCCTACTAATAACCACAGTGCTGTGAAAAAGTATCCCCCCAATGGGGTTCAGCTGGATTAGACACAACTAGACCTGATTACTGCAAACCCTGTTCAATCAAATCAACGCTTAAATAGAACTTTTCACAAAATGAACATCATGCCTACGGTGAAGCATAGTAAATGGTAAATGGCACACTTATATAGCACTTTACACTGTGTCACATTCACCCATTCACACACACCAATGGTAGCAGAGCTTCCATGCAAGGCGCTAACTTGCCATCGGGGGCAACTTAGGGTTCAGTGTCTTGCCCAAGGACACTTCGGTATGTGGAGTCTTCTGGGCCGGGAATCGAACCACCAACCCTACAATTAGTGGACAACCCGCTCTACCACCTGAGCCACAGCCGCCGGTGGAAGTGTGATGGTGTGCTGCTTCAGGATCTGGGCAATTTGCAATAATTGAGGGAAACATGAATTCTTAAAGGGGAATGTCTGGGCTTCAGTCTGTAAGTTGAAACTCAAGTGCAACTGGATTATACAGCAAGACAATGATCCAAAGCATAGGAGTAAGTCCTAGTCCTAGTAGTAAGTAAACGGTTGATATTCAGTTAGATATCAGAAGATAACTGATACACACAACCAGATTTTAAGTTTAAGGGGGCAATTAGTTTTTCACATGGGTTATAAGTGTTAGGTACAGTGCCTTGCGAAAGTATTCGGCCCCCTTGAACTGTTCGACCTTTTGCCACATTTCAGGCCTCAAACATAAAGATATAAAACTGTAATTTTTTGTGAA
>JAFFST010051785.1:240543-267330 GCA_022414735.1 Noturus placidus | reverse complement strand
CCCCCCCCCCCCCCCAAAGAAAATTATTCAACGTGTCCAGTTCCGCTTCGCAGTTATGTTGCAGTTAATGTGTGAAAATTGTTTATGGTGTGTTAAGCTGTAGCTGCCACATAGCCTCATGTCATCTGTTGTGGAGCACAGACTGTCTTCACGTGTCTAACTCTTGGTTTGATGTAACTCTACCTTCAGAGTTAAATCCTGGGGGAGGATTGGGATTGCCCTTGTACATCATGTGATCATCCCTCAAGGTCACTCTGATCACTCATTATTCCTACAAAGCCAAACCAAGACTAATCACTCCCTCTCTCTCTAGCCAGTCTCTTCTCTCTCTGTCTCTCTCTCTGTCTCTCTCTCCGTCTCTCTCTCTCTCTCTCTCTCTCTCTCTCTCTCTCTCTCTCTAACCCATGTGATGGCTCAGAAGGTGAGGTCAGCACATGTGATTGGAGGCTACTATCAGTGATGGTAATGCGAGTTAGCACTGAGCCTAGTGCACAAACAAGCAGACCATCCGAGTACAATTTAGCTGGATGCCCCACAGTGTTGTTCCTCCATCATGTTACTGTAGCTGCTAGCAGTCCTGAACCTATTTGTCACATTTTGTGTTGGTCACAGTTGGTTGGTTGGTTGCTTGCTTAAACATTAAATCCAACTTCAGAAAACACACACACTCACACACACACACACACACACACACACACACACAGAGATTTGTGTTCAGATGAGATTTGTAAATGTACGAGAATCTATAAAAGGATGGGAATATAGAGGCGCTTCCATGATTTCCACAGTGACCAATCATTTTGAAGTCTTTCCGTCGAGGTGCCCTTGATCTTATCAAATAATTATAAATGAGTGGTGATTAAATATTAAAACACTTGTTTTTAATATTTGATGCTTTGAACGCTTGGTTGGACTGCTGTATATGTGAGTAAGATACGATACGCTCGGTAAACACATTAAAGGATTTCAATAAGCCTAATTAATTCATAATTAGTGTTATCAATGATAAATTGGCTAATTTATCTAATAGTGCCTGTGTTGTGGTACTTTTCTGTTCCTAGAATTTCTCGGATGTAATCATGGTTGAAATAAAGCAATAAACCATGATTGTATTATAGTGTGTATTATAGAGATTTTATCATGGGTAAGGGTGTTCTCAGGTTAAGCAGAGGTATAATGCAAGATTAGAGTAAAGGTTAAGAGAAAAATATTACATAAAATTATTCCTGAATAGATTCAGACAAAACGATTAAAGTTATACTTTAATTCTGAAGCTACACTGCTCATCTGAATATTAATTAAATATTAATTACCCTTTAATTTTATATTGATGCAGACAAGTAGCTCATTAGCAGTCGTGCTTACATCTCCCATTGTCATTGTTTTGTCATAAAATGTCATGTGTTGTATTTATTTACCCACAGTAATGTGGCATGTTCAGCTCGTGTTCATGCAGCGGTCATTTTAAGGCTCCTTCAGCACACCAGTAGTCTGAATCCCGAAGGAATTTATTTGCTCTGCGTATGCGCTCTACATTCACTATGGCAATGTGGTGTTCTTGTTAAGCCCGAAAAGACCACTGAGGATGAATCTAACATTGGAAATGTACATGTTGTCTTTTATTTTATTTACAATTTATTTTTTTATTTTATTTACAATTTATTATTTACAATTTACATTTATTCATTTAGCAGACGCTTTTATCCAAAGCGACTTACAAATGAGACACACTCACACACCAATGTAGCAGAGCTGCATGCAAGGTGCTAGCTTGCCATCGGGGGCAACTTAGGGTTCAGTGTCTTGCCCAAGGACACTTCGGCATGGGATCACCCGGGCCAGGATTCGAACCACCAACCCTACGATTAGTGGATTAGTGGACAACCCCGCTCTACCGACTGAGCCACAGCCGGCTTATTTATTCCAATTTATTCCAAAAGCTGTTTGCAATAGTAAGGGATGGACGTCTACAAAGCTTTACTAGTCAGCCAATCATTTCAAACAAAAAGTAGTTAATTAGTCATCCTTTCCCTAGTTAAAGCAAAACGCTGTTTCAGGATCTATGTTTGGATTCTTTATTAGTATTTAAGATTGTACTGGATACGTCAAACCACACGTCATTTAGCAGCTGTACAAAAGCCACAAATTACATTTCCAGCTTCAGCGCTTTTTTAGACTTTTTTTGTTTCTTTTTTCTAAATCGTCTCAATAAATGAGCAAAATAATACATTTGTGTATCTCGTGTCTATTATGTCTGGTGGCTCATCTGAAATAGTTGATTCTGAAAGTGAGAGCGCACAGTGCCACGTGTAAACTCCTTCTAGCGTTATGATGGACGCAGTGTCTACAGCAGCATTTGGATGGTTTGTTCTGCTGTGTTCATCTCTAGGCTCAGCAATGCTGGAATGGACCGCTGAGGGGGATTGCATGGTGACATGCAACCTGCGGCTATAAATGCGTCGTTTCATGCAGCACTGGTCATGTCAGAATTCACTCTGCCACAGTGCAAACATTTTATTTACATTTATTCAGCCTTAAAGGACTGTAAAAATAACTCTTGTAGGAATTCCTTTGGGAACATGGAGGAATGGAATTTAAAAAGCGGCTGTTTATTAGCAGCAAAGCCTTTTGAGGTAAGACGTTATAAATATCTAGATAGAAATCCCTTTTTTTTAAACTTTCCATTACCTCACTCACTGCTACCATCTGTGAACAGTCTGGCCACAGGACATCCTGGGCAGCCTTCATTTACCCAAACACCTGGTATGCTCGGAATTTAAATACCGATGATGACTCATATGAGTCAGTATGCAAATGCTGACGCAAAAGATATAGCTTAAGTGTTTTAATCTCAGAGTTGTATAAAACTCACAAGCAGCACTTCACTCACAACTAACGAGGGATCTTTTGCTCCTTCACAAAAGCCCAAATGAATCGGTGATGGCTGATTTTTGTTTCTGAACAGCTCTGATTGCGTGCTCATGACACTCCTCTGTAAATAGAGCAACAGTCAAAGCAGCTGGAGATTGGTGACATTTCATTCACCTTTCTTCTTTTTCTGGATTTGTTTTGCTCATCTGCAACAGACAAGTTCAAAGCAAAGGCTCAGCCCACTCTTTCATGTGAAATTTTCACTCGAATGTTGCTATATGTTAAGCATTAACGTTTGCTTATCCTGCAAGGTTGAGGTTCAGCTGGCGCGCTCTGTCTCAGATGTGTCACAAATGGAAGGACAATTCTCATGTCCTGTACTTCATATAAAAGTATAGTGCCTTGCGAAAGTATTCAGCCCCCTTGAACTGTTCGACCTTTTGCCACGTTTCAGGCCTCAAACATAAAGATATAAAACTGTAATTTTTTGTGAAGAATCAACAACAGGTGGGACACAATCATGAAGTGGAACCAAATTTATTGGATATTTCAAACTTTTTCAACAAATAAAAAACTGAAAAATTGGGCGTGCAAAATTATTCATCCCCTTTACTTTCAGTGCAGCAAACTCTCTCCGGAAGTTCAGTGTAATCAAGTCTCCGTATAAATGCACCGGGGAGGGAAAATGGCTAATTAGGTCCAATTTGGACATTTTCACTTAGGGGTGTACTCACTTTTGTTGCCAGCGGTTTAGACATTAATGTGTGTGTGTTGAGTTATTTTGAGGGGACAGTAAATTTACACTGTTACACAAGCTGTACACTCACTACTTTACATTGTATCACAGTGTCAATTCTTCAGTGTTGTACATGAAAAGGTATCATCACATATTTACACACATGTGAGGGGTGTACTCACTTTTGTGAGATACTGTAGATAGATAGACAGACAGACAGACAGACAGACAGACGGCCTCCTCTAGGCATGGACGGGTTTGTACCGTATTCTTTCCCATTTTTAATGGTGCTCAGTTTGTATCTGGGATATTGTTTAATACCCTGATTGATACATATATTCCTAATTGGTACTTTTCCAGAACTTTGTCTCAGACATGTTTTGTCAGCTTGTTGGTCTTCATGATGCTGTTTGTTTAAGTATGTAATCTAACAATCTCTGTGACCTTCCATGAACATGTGTATTTTAGCTCATTGTTCTTAATTATACACGTGAAATGTTTTGATCCAGTTGTTGAAACCTACTAATCTGATTGAAGGAATCCTTCTGTAATGGAATAAGGTCTGAGTAGCTTTCTAGATACTTCCAGATGGCACAGTAATATTTAGTAGTAATGCAGTGGTTGTCTGGCAAATCCAGACATGTTATCATACAGTTTTATTTATTTCATGTTTTCTTGTCACTAACATTTAGTTTGATTTACAAGCTACACGCGATCAACATAAAGTCCACCAAGATTTCTTCATGATTTTACAGATCCCAAGTGGCTTCCTCTTCATTATATAATCCTTTTCTATGTAGGCTATAACATATGACATGGCTTTGTAGAATAAATGTAGTGGTAATGCTTTTATATTAAGTTTCCCCTGAATGCTTCAGCATTATTTTTTTTTTTAACTAAATCCAAATAAACCAATTCATTTACTTATACCATCAATGATCCAACACCTTAAAGCAGGGGTTCCCAAACTTTTCCAGGGCGAGGCCCACCAAATATCATTAACATGTGACCGAGGCCTCCCTTTTGCAAGATGTCTTTAAAACACATTAAAAATACAGACTTTTGAATATATCCCCCTTTTTAATTAATAATTACACCTTACATATTTACATTACATTACAGTAGGAATTGAGTGTGTGTGTGTGTGTGTGTGTGTGTGTGTGTGTGTGTGTGTGTGTGGTTGTCTGAGAGCAAGTTTCAAACTGAAGTTGAACAATAAGTTCCAAATGTTTACATCTGGAGAGTTCTGTTATTAACATTTAGGAACATGCTAGGTTTTTTTTTTTCTTCTAATTACTGGCATATTTTGACAATTGGTACAATGTAGATGTATTTGGTTAACATTTTAACAAACGTCAATTAATAAATGTTAATGTAGTGTCTTACTTTGTTAATGATGCTCGTGGGGTATTAAATGCTACAGTTCATGGTTTGTAGATGTTAACTAGTGCAATAAATAATGCTCATTACAGAAATCTTACAGCATTACCAATGTAGTGCACTATATGTCCAAATGAAATGAATTAACTCATGGTATTTTGTCTTTCCTTTTTTTTGTTCAGTAAGGTTTAAGTATTAGCACCCTTCACAAACTAGGAATAGGAGCCCTATGAGATTTGTGCCTAACACTGATCACCATACAACCTGAGAACTTCCTACTTTCACGTGTACTGTTGTGTGATTGGAAACGAACACACGTGCTTGACCTGGATACTTTTAGATGCCAAGCTGGATGTCTGGATGTCTCCTGGAACAGGATACACATGACCTGAAGCGCATTCTAATAAAGAAGGGTGTTAATTCCAATCCACTAGAGGGAGCACAGCTCTAAGGCACTGTGACTTGTGTCACACTGAATATGTGCAGAGATGTGGAATATGTGCCGTTTAAAAGCATATTCAGCACCCTTCGGATAAAGAATGCATAGGAGAAGTCCAGCTGGCATTATTAACAATACAGCGTATGAGTTCTTCTATCATAAGGCCTAGAGTAAGTATATAGAGCTTAGAGTTCTTATTTTCATGCTTTTTCTTTTTCTTTTCCTTTTATTATATTCATTCACAAGACAAAGTGCCCAGATTAGAGAAGGCTGCTGTGATAATAATCAAATAGAATAGAACACTGTTGATTATGTTAACTCATGATCATTGGAATGAGATTAAGAGATTACATTGTTTATTCACTTTGAAGTAGTTGAGATTATAAATAGCAGAGTCTTGACGTAATTCAGAAACGGGTGTGTGAATCACGCCCATCTCTTTGTTCACACGTGAACCTCAGAGGAGATGATGGGTTTGTTCTGGGTTCTCTGAATTCTCCCATGCAAAATATGCCAGTAGGTGGATTGATGGATTGGTTACACAAATTTTTCCCATTGGGTGTGGGAGTGAATGTGCACATGTGCATATGATAATGCGGCTGTGGCTCAGTCGGTAGAGTGGGTTGTCCACTAATCCACTAATCGTAGGGTTGGTGGTTCGAATCCCGGCCCGGGTGATCCCATGCCGAAGTGTCCTTGGGCAAGACGCTGAACCCTAAGTTGCCCCCAATGGCAAGCTAGCACCTTGCATGCAGCTCTGCTACCATTGGTGTGTGAATGTGCACTCATTTGTAAGTCGCTTGTAAATGTAAATTGTAAAATTGTAAAAATTGTAAAAATTGTAAAAAGTGCTATACCATTGTAAAAAGTGCTATACAAATTGATTAATTATTAAAATTATTATGATTTGCTTTTGTACAGAATGTGAGCTAAAGAACATGGGTTTGTCCTGCTTAAATGAGAGACGCAAGAATATCCAGATCCTTATTGTTTTCATTATTACCCCTTAACTTCAGAGCGTCACTGTAAATTAAAACAAATAAGCAAACCTCAGGGTGTCATTTCATATATATCTTAGTATGTGAAGCACCTTTTATAGCTTAGAACATTTCTCTTTCTTCTGGATACTCTTCTGGATTTGTCTATTCTGTATCGAGCTCATTCCCAAATCAATTTTGTTGGCTGGTGATATTTTGATCACATGCTTTCAAGAGAGTATATTCTTCTGGATTTGTTTACGGTCTCTTTAAAGCATGTGATCAAAATATCACCAGCCAACCAAATTGATTTTGGAATGAGCCCGATCGAAGGCAACACAGAGACCCGAGATATCTTCACACCTAAAGCCTTTGCTCAGCTTCCCAAATGGAGGCCACGAACACACAGCCTGTGCTCATCATTCCAGCTCTGACCCCATCTGGCCCACGTGCCCTGATAATAACTCCCAATTATACGCCCATCTGTCTCGAACGAACTGCCAGTGGCCCTGTGAGAGCCTTTAAACTCGGCCACCATGCTTGGAACAATGTCTGCCTCCATTTAGCTCGTATTGCCCTCTCCCACAGTAACACCAAAGAAATAATAAAAACATCACCATGACCTTTTATCATCAGGTCATAATGGACAGAGGAAGTGGACATGAACTTCCTCCACACCGTGCACCACATGCTGGTACATTAACTTGCCATCTCTGACAACCAATACAGGTCTGGTAAAGTGCTTCACAGAGAATATCGTTTATATACAGTAGATAAACAATGATTTCTGTCTCATTTACCCAGCAATCCCTTTGTTCACAGAAGAAAAGAAAGGAAATGTAATTAGCATGTGAGGTTATATCCCATGGGAGACTCCTCTTTCCGTCTAACGAAGTCTTTGTTACCGAGCTTTATATTTCTATTGTCTTTTTTGTGTGCGGTTATTTCTAGCATTGTTTTTGCAGCTGAAATTGTCCTTTGGACATTTTTTTTAGGCTTGATATATTTTATTATGTGCCGTAAAAGCTGGAATAGAAATAGAAATATATTTTAATAGCAGGATGTGTATGTCCCGTAAATGTTTTGCCCCTCCTCACTACATAGCTTTAACAATGACACGACTTTGAAAATTAATCAATCTGATAAGACGGAGCCTAGTAGTGGATATTTCATCAATGGCATGCACTTGCAATAAGGTCGTAGTTCAACTTGGAGTTTACTTTGACCAATTTCTACACCTGGAGTCATTTACTCCTACGATTCACAGTGAGAGACATCATACAAACAGCCTTGAGTTATAAACATTCATGAGCTCATATCATATCCGTATTTCTGAATACTTGCGAATGATAACCAGCTTTACGGTGTAATTGCCTACATTTTGATGCTCCGTCATTCTTAGGTTCGGGAGCTGATAATCTGACTGTTCCATGATCTGAAATTTTGAGTGTAGGAAGTGAGGATTGAAAAGTAATCTATTTTTTTTTTTTTTTTAATTTTTTCATTTTAAGGATTTATTCTTTTGCTTTTCATCTTCCAGGGTTGAGTAAATGGTGATAAAATCACCCAATTAACTCGTGCATTCAATATATGCCCTTTAATTAATTGGTCTTTATGAATTTCAAATAGGATCCAATTTCCCATGAGAGACATTCAAGATACGATGCGCTGGAATCATGAGTTGAAGGGATCCATTCAAAAGGCAGTGAAGGTTGAAGGAAAAGCCTCTAGGTGTGTGTGTGTGTGTGTGTGTGTGTGTGTGTGTGTGTTGTGTCCTTCCCCAGGTGCTGAATGAGGCCATTAGCAGTTTTTGGCGTTGGAGCTCATTCACTGGGATCCATAACCCAGCTGTGGCCTAAGACGTAACACCTGGTGTACAAGTGGCTCTGATGGCTGAACACTTGAGAAGCCTTAGTGGCTATCCTTAGCTTTGTTCTACAACTTTTGCTTGGCTTTGTTGTTTAGACGTTAATGAGGCTTGAATTTTAAGTAAATACTCGTTGTCTTTGTTATCTCCGTCAGTGTTCTGGCTTGATATTCAGGACACACATATATTTGTTCATAACTCCTTTTCCATATGTCTTCTCTCATTCCTATTCCTTCCCCAGTATATTCATTTCTTTTATAAACTCTGATTTAGCACGTTTATCTGGGTTTTAGACGCGCCCTGGGTAAAAACCTTGTGATTCTGTATTCTAAGCATCTCTGTTCTGACTCTTCTCAGCCAACTGGATGATGGATGTGTCCTCGTTTAGCAGCAGTGTGTGTTCCCTGCTTCATTCCCCTGCCCCCTCTTGCCAAGATGCCCCCCCTTTAACTGCCCCACAGACAAAAGAGTTGTTTGCAGGGCCCCATTAACGAACCAGGAACATGTGTGGCCATTCCGTATGCTTACACATTTATGGGCTGTAAACATGTTAAGGGACCACAGAATGGAAACACTTCATGGCTATAAATTGCAGAAAGACTGAGTAACGGGTGGATTCAAGTGAACTAACTGTCTGCGTTCTGTTTGTGGAATCAATCGGGCTTTGTTGTTTGAGTGAATTAAGTGCTTGTTATGGAGCAGGGTTTGCGTTAAAGCGCTTTTCTGCCTATAGATCATGTGTAAATATCAATCCTGACAGTACCGGGACAGAATCTCGTGGCTGGACAAAATACACTTGGACATTTGGATAAATTTAGACACTCATAATTTCAGGATTTTGTACACTGATTATTAATCACATGTGTTGTGATAATTTGGAGAGTTTTCCTGATGGTGCTTTTGTTGAGTCTGTGGGAACCGTAGCATCCTGATTGTATCTCTTTACTTGGCAGTGAGAGTGAGCGCATTTCTCACTGTCCACTTACACAAAAACACTCTGCTGTTCCAACAGCCAACACTCAGACACTGTCTCTGTGTGTGTGTCTGTGTGTGTGTGTGCATGCTTTCATGTGTCAGTGAGCGAGAGAGACTCTGCTTGAATGTGCATGTGTGTGTTTGTGAATGTAAGAGCGTGAGGGGGAGCAGAGACATTTTAACTCCGCTAGAATCATTTTATTATAGCATAGTGACCAGAGTCCACACACACACACATACACACACACACACACACACATATATGCATACACGTGTTCCAAGAAAGGTTTGTCTTTTTAAAACAAACATTGTCTTTTACTTAAAGATGTAAGAAAGTATTAAAATTGCTAAAAAAAATGGGGAAAAAGTAGAATTTCTGAAGGTTTTCAAACTTATAATACAATAACAATATAATATGGAGATTTCCAAATAAGGGTGTATAGATCTTAGTGATTTTAATAATATAGTATACAATATAGGAAAATATCTTTCTATATCATTATACTGAATGATGTTTTAATAGGCTTTTATGCTAATCCCTTTTAAGGTGTATTTATTTATATTATTTTTTAAATTATTGAATAAATATATACTAAAATTGTTCAGGAAACAACCCAGTGTCTAGTACAGAGCCGTGAATTTTTATTTATTCGCTTTGGACTACTATGTATATTGTTTTAGTTTGGGGTTTCAGACTGATTTAATAGAAAAATAAATCACACAGCACACAGTGGTTTCTAGACAAAAAGCCAGTCCTCAGTGGGGCACCCCTCCCTCCTAGTCGTTGACCAATCAGCAACCTTATCATCAGCCTTCAGTTTAGTATTTTAGCGTCAGGATTCCGTTGCCTGGCAACCAGCATCAGCATTTTTGAGGGAGGCCTTGACTGGGGTAGGAGAGTGTCCTCACTGAGCAGCACCATGTGCTTCTTCTGATTATCTCCACTCACTGTCCACATGGCTGCTGAAGGGTGTGCACCATCAGATACGGGATAATTAATCCGAGCCAGGCCAGTGGGGGGTTTGTCAGCCTAGCTGCTCTCATCTGCTCTGGGGGACAATAAGGGAAGCCCAAAGATCTCCTGGAAGAAAGGAAAGGAAAAGACAGAGAGAAGAAAGCTTGTTCTTCTGGAAGAGAGGAAGAGAGAGAAATAGCAAGAGACGTACCGGATGAGATCTATGGGGGGAGGAAATCTTCTTTAGTCATTCACATAGAGCATGTCTGTTCCATGGAGGAGTGAGAAACAATCCACTGCTGGCCTTTGTGTATGTCTCTTAACATGTGTGGTATCTTCATTACACAGTGGAAGAGACATGCAGGGGGACAGTATTTATGGCATGTTATTCTGTTCCTGTTAAATCTCTGCATTGAACACTGTGGGTTTCAGGAGATGCTTATTACTTATGTACCTTCTAGTCAGGTGCTGAGATGAGTGTTAAACCGATTCAGCAGTGTTGAACCATGTGGATAGCTCAGCACTGGACTCGAGGATCAGCTAAGTTGCTAAAGTGCTAATTTTTTTGCTGTCTCCTTTAAAGACCATGTTAAAGTTTAAAGCGTTGTGTTTGGATTACTGGCAGTTCTTGTGCCTGCAGCCCCTTAGTGGCTTCTACAAAAGGTAAGAAGTCTTTCATGTTGATTTAAACACTAAAGGTGCGTCCCAAATCTCACACTTATGCACTACTCTACGCCATTGTGTAGTATAAATAGTGTGATTTAGTGTGTTCACAATGAAAATCCCCCCAAAAAACAAAGTGCACTTTAAGTAACCGGATGATGCACTCATTCAACCGAAAAAAACGAAATGGACACTTGCATCCTTACATAGCGGATGGGGAGGGGCTCTATCAGGCGGAGATGCTGAAGGAAAAAGAAATGTTTACATTGCCAGCAGCCATATCGATAACCACATCTTGCTATGTTGATTTTAAATTGTCTGAGCAAAATTCTCCTGCGGAGACGTATGCGCTTCCGTGACTGAGATCTTGTTGGGCATAAAATGAAACATTATCATAAACAGTAAAATGCACCTATTTATTTTTATCTGTTTGTCTGTTTCACTAATGCTGGCACCATCGCATTAGGTGTGTGACGTAATTTGCCCTCAACTGGGAAACAGCATATACTTCCTGTTAGTACAATAAAGAAAGTGTGCCATTTGTGTCGATCACTCTTCTAAAATTCATACACTAGACACCAGACTGATTCGGGCTTAGTATGTCTTTTGGGACACCACTACAGTTCTTTACAAAAGAAGACTGGGTAATCTGCAGTACACTATTCTTAATATAGTACAATATACTTCAGTGTATAGTGCTCAGTATCAGTGTATAGTGCGCAGTATCAGTGTATAGTGCGCAGTATCAGAGTATAGTGTGCAGTATCAGTGTATCGTGCGCAGTATCAGTGTATCGTGTGCAGTATCAGTGTATCGTGCGCAGTATCAGAGTATAGTGTGCAGTATCAGTGTATCGTGCGCAGTATCAGTGTATCGTGCGCAGTATCAGAGTATCGTGCGCAGTATCAGAGTATCGTGCGCAGTATCAGAGTATAACGCGCAGTATCAGTGTATAGTGCTCAGTATCTGTGTATAGTGCGCAGTATCGGTGTATAGTGCGCAGTATCGGTGTATAGTGCGCAGTATCGGTGTATAGTGCGCAGTATCGGTGTATAGTGCGCAGTATCGGTGTATAGTGCGCAGTATCGGTGTATAGTGTGCAGTATCAGAGTATAGTGCGCAGTACACGTGTAGCGTGCGCAGTACACGTGTATGGTGCTTTATAAGTATAGCGTGCGCAGTACACGTGTATGGTGCTTTATAAGTATAGCGTGCGCAGTACACGTGTATGGTGCTTTATAAGTATAGCGTGCGCAGTACACGTGTATGGTGCTTTATAAGTATAGCGTGCGCAGTACACGTGTATGGTGCTTTATAAGTATAGCGTGCGCAGTACACGTGTATGGTGCTTTATAAGTATAGCGTGCGCAGTACACGTGTATGGTGCTTTATAAGTATAGCGTGCGCAGTACACGTGTATGGTGCTTTATAAGTATAGCGTGCGCAGTACACGTGTATGGTGCTTTATAAGTATAGCGTGCGCAGTACACGTGTATGGTGCGCAGTACACGTGTATGGTGCGCAGTGTCGGAGTATGGTGCGCAGTGTCGGAGTATGGTGCGCAGTACACGTGTATGGTGCGCAGTGTCGGAGTATGGTGCGCAGTATCGGAGTATGGTGCGCAGTACACGTGTATGGTGCGCAGTACACGTGTATGGTGCGTAGTATCGGAGTATAGTGCGCAGTATCGGAGTATAGTGCGCAGTACAAGTGTATGGTGCGCAGTACACGTGTAGCGTGCACAGTACAAGTGTATCGTGCGCAGTACACGTGTATGGTGCTTCTTTATAAGTATAGCGTGTGCGCAGTACACGTGTATGGTGCTTTATAAATATAGCGTGCGCAATACACGTGTAGCGTGCGCAGTACACGTGTAGCGTGCGCAGTACAAGTGTATCGTGCGCAGTACAAGTGTATCGTGCGCAGTACACGTGTATGGTGAATTATAAGTATAGCGTGCGCAGTACACGTGTATGGTGCGCAGTACAAGTGTAGCGTGCGCAGTACAAGAGTATCGTGCGCAGTACACGTGTATGGTGCTTTATAAGTATAGCCTGCGCAGTACACGTGTATGGTGCTTTATAAGTATAGCGTGCGCAGTACACGTGTATGGTGCTTTATAAGTATAGCGTGCGCAGTACACGTGTATGGTGCTTTATAAGTATAGCGTGCGCAGTACACGTGTATGGTGCTTTATAAGTATAGCGTGCGCAGTACACGTGTATGGTGCTTTATAAGTATAGCGTGCGCAGTACACGTGTATGGTGCTTTATAAGTATAGCGTGCGCAGTACACGTGTATGGTGCTTTATAAGTATAGCGTGCGCAGTATACGTGTATGGTGCTTTATAAGTATAGAGTGCGCAGTACACGTGTATGGTGCGCAGTACACGTGTGTCATTTGGGACACAATTGAACTAATTCTTATTTCAGCATTGATGTTTTTTGAAAATATTCTCTTTTTTTGTCTTTTTTTTGCTTAAAAATCACTTAATTTCACTCAGCATATGTATTTCTTTCAAACAGTATGATTGTGTATTTTAAATGACCTGAGGTATTGTTGACCATGTCACTGCTCTTTCCGTTTTGCAGCCATGGCAATGATAACCCAGATTTTGATCACAAATCATCAAGCAGAGCTAGTGAATGGGAAACAGTGAGGGCGTGGGGTGACAGCAGGTTAGGATAACTTAATACGAGGGCTCCATTGTGCTCCTCTGACCTGATGAGCATTTACACCCCTGTTTATTTGTGTTCTGTACTTCTATCTTGGCCCTAGCTTGACGTGTGTGTGGTCTGGTTGTGAGCATGTGTGGATGGATACAGTATGTATTCAGTAGATATTTCAAATGCTTTGACTCTTGATGATTTTTTTTTTGATAGCTTGTTGTCTTCTGAAAGCTTTTTCTCTACGTAATCATTTTTTGCTCTGCTTTCATGCTCTAACTCGTCAATCAGTTAATGACTCTCATAAATGTTATCACACTCATCAGAACGCCACCAACAGGAGGACAGCATAGAATTACACAAAACTCTCAGGAATCCTGTAATGGTGAATCATAAACAGAGCATACTAGTGCTTATTACTTAAAGCTCACTTTCAAGAACGTTTCCATTTTTCCCCCCAACATGGATCACCAAACATTGTCATCCAGGCGTCCATCCATTTTCTGTACTGCTTAGCCTACACAGAGCAGGGGGAGGCTGGAGTCTATCCCAGGGGACTTGGGGCACAAGGTGTGGGACCCTGGGTAGGGTGCCAACTCAATGCAGGGCACAATCACACACACATACTCGCACACTACAGTCAATTTGGAAATGCCAATCATACAGCGCATGTCTTTGGACTGTGGGAGGAAACTGGAGTACCCGGAGGAAAACCCCTAATCACTGGGAGAACATACAAACTCCACACAGGGCAGGGCGGAGGCAAACCCCCAACCCTGGAAGTGCGAGGCAGTAACCACTACACCACCATGCCAAGTCAAAATTTTATTGATCATCTCATATAATGTGACCAGTAATAATCTTAAAAGACACAGCAAAGTCTGTTCTTAACAGTGGAAAAATCACCAAATCATCCTCAGGTATCATTATATAGTGTGTTATATGGCATTGTTTCCCAGAACTGCTTATTCAATTCATTAAGTGCTTACTAATTAGCTGTGGAGTTAATGAAGGTGCATTAGTGAAGAAAATACACCATCTAACCCTTTTGTGTACTTCAAGGGTATTATAAAACCAAATTGGCAAAACTCTTATTTAAAATATCACTCATTTGGATTGGTCTGAAGTACATACTCGTCACTGCCCTGGGGGGTAGTCATCTTTCTTTCTCATTATAGCATAGAAAGTGCCAGGGGGATTCTATCAGCTGAGATCTCAGTAAGGTAGAGTTGACCCTGGATTTTTATCAGAGATGTGGAAGAACTCCCACTGGTGGGGATGACATCTCATCTCAGCTGTGGATCTGTATAAAACCTGCAGGCACTGGCACTAAAGAGTTCTCCTTCCCCCGTCCTTATGGCACATGTGTAATTGGAGGATCTGAGCTGAATATTACGGGTATTTTTCCTGCTTGTGATTTAACACCTAAAAAAGAAATGAACTAAAATTGTAATCCTCTAGAACGTGACATGAAAGACATGAAACAAGCATTTGCACCTTTTCCACTCTTCATAATATCACCAGTTGGTGATCCTTTGGACAAAGAATGGCCAACATTTTTTTTCTTTGTTGATCTGCTGATGCTCAAAGTGTTTGAGTGGTGAAGGAGAGCGCAAAAAACAAACAAAAAACAGCGTATTTTATCGCTTTATCATCACCATAACATTATCCAAGTACCCCTCAATGCAGAATAAAAAGTACATGGGCTGGAGTTGGTCCTGATACAGCTTCTCCTACCTGGGTGCGAGCTAAAAGTCTAGTGATAACTCTGTGTGTTTCAGGCCGGATTTGTGTGTTTAATGTATTGTGTCGTATTATACAACATTGTGTAGGTTAGGATTTGGGGTTAAGGGTTATGGTTAGTTGGAGTTTGATCAGATACAACAAGAACTATCTCCAAAATTCTTGTCCTTTCTTCTCTTTCGGCCAAAGTGTTGCTAAATTTTTTAAAGACACCCCTAATAAATGTAGTCGATGTGTCAAATATATCTCACACCTCCAGGGTCGGGGGTTCGATTCCCACCGTGGCCCTATGTGTGTGTGTGTGTGTGTGTGGAGTTTGCATGTTCTCCCCGTGTGTCGGGGGTTTCCTCCGGGTACTCCAGTTTCCTCCCCAGTCCAAAGACATGCATGTTAGACTGAGGGGCGTGTCTAAAGTGTCCATAGTGTATGAATGTGTGTGTGAGTGTGTATGTGATTGTGTCCTGTGATGGACTGGCACCCTGTCCAGGGTGAACCCCGCCCTGTGCCCGATGCTCCCTGGGATAGACTCCAGGTTCCTCATGACCCTAAAAACGATAAGCGGTGTAGAAGATACAGTGGTGTGAAAAAGTGTTTGCCCCCTTCCTCATTTCCTGTTCCTTTGCATGTTTGTCACACTTAAGTGTTTCGGAACTTGGATTTTTTTTCACCTTTAATAATAAACACCTTCATTTACAAATTGCATTTTGTGTTTACTTGTGTTGTCCTTGACTATTGTTTAAATTGGTTTGATGTTCCGAAACACTTAAGTGTGACAAACATGCAAAGGAACAGGAAATGAGGAAGGGGGCAAACACTTTTTCACACCACTGTAGATGGATGGATGGATTAATAGCATTTACCTTTACACAAATTGAGGACACTACTCTAGTTCAAAACACTTATGCAAAACGTATGGGAAGTTTTCCTAATCTGTATGTTTAATGGCTTATGTCCCTTTTCTATTAAGAAAAAGACTGTTCTTTTGATGTATTTTTGAGCCATGACTCAAAGCTTAAATTACACTCCTATGCAAAACATGGAAATGTTGGCAGGATTGGTAATGTCCTATAGTCCAAGTAGATGTCCCTGAACATTGTGGCGGTGCACAGGATGGATTATATTGATTATATTGTTGTTTTGCACAAGCCTAATTTACACTTTGTTTTGAGTCAGGTTGTGACTCAGACAGGGAAATTCCCGTATACCGAGTCTGAACTCCAAACTTTGACAAGCTTTGAGATATGTTCCATTACTTCCGGGCAAATATTGGTGGCATTTAAAGCAATTCGATGCACCCATCTAGGAGTGTTACGAATAGGTTGGTGGGACTGTCTGTAGTAGCCATGGTGAGGAACGGTTCTGGATAGACCCGCTTTTGCGTCACTCCATCAAGGTAGCTAGGAACCGATATGTGTTTGGATTGCTCAATCACTTGATGCCATTCCAAACACATGAGCTCTTGAAGGTCTTGTTGGCCTTCTTATATTCCACTCCGGGAGCTCAACACAACTCACTGGCTTTCAGATGATTAGGTACAGTTTTCATGTATTTTATGTACGATTGGTTGTACATCATTACCTACGAATGTTTGTTCCTATACATTTATCATCAGGCATCTAGAAGAGAGGAGCTGATCTTAAAAGTCAAGTACCGGTTCTGATCCATTTCATACACGTGAGTTTCATAGAGAGTCTGAGATAAACACAAGCACAACCAATGGAAATGTATACAGCAGCTCGTTAATACCAAGCTAGTTAAGCAGTATCGGACAATCTCAGCTACTGTCCTTCTGAAGGTAAAGAACTGAATCCCACAGAGGAGAGGGAAGTTATACTACAGACCACAGTATAGTACTTTTTTTTTTCCACCACGGGCAATTTTTGCTGAGGAGGAATAGAAAGTAAATTAGCAAGATTTGTGAACGTGTTAATTACTTGAAACTGCTGACTGATCAAGCATAAGAACAAACTGGTGGTCTGTAGCTAATCACACCAGATGTTTAATAGTTTATCGTGGTTCTCTTAAACGGACTGCCGTGTAATTAATAGTCTGTATGTAAAGAATCTGCTTGGTCCTGTTTTGCCATGGCCTGTCACTGTTTCACTGTTAAGGGTATACGTGTATGTCAGTAACGGTATATAGCATGGTGATCGAGAAATCTGAAACGATGATCCACTGTTACTTTATTCAATGCAAAATGGTGTTGATGCCACAAAAATGTTATTTCTCTGTGTGCATGGCCCGTGAAATATAATCCGAGATCATTCTTTGTGGTTCAGTGAAGAGAGCATAGAGAGAAACTGTGGCATTTGAGAGCACTTCAGTTCTGTGATCACTGAGAAACACGCACGTCCTTTCTTTTCACCGTCCTCTGTCTACACTGATCACGAGTCAGGTTTATTCAAGGACAAGTGCCGTGGTCTACAATTTAAAATAGTCATTTTGTCATATTATGTTTATTAGTATTGAGTTTAAATAGAGAGTAGAACAAGTTCAAGTCAAAATATTCAGGTAGGATGTGACAATCAAACAATGCTCAATTGGTATTAAAGCACCACATGTGTGCCAAGAAAATATTCTCCACAGTAGTACACCACTAGCAGCAGAACTGGTTGGTTCCATGGATTCAAACTGTTGATATTAAATTCGGACCCTACCTGGTGTCTTTAAAATCTTCAAAATCTTCCCCAGTTAGGAGATTAAATCAGAACACGGAAACTGGAGTTGACTTTTCCACTGATATCTGGCAATGCTCTAGTAGAGTTGGTGTAGAAGGAGAGCGGCAGTGTACTGTATGAACAGTTGCTACTCATTGATTATGGTGAGGAATTATTGAATAAAGAAGTTTGAATTAAACCTATATTGTAGCGTCAGCATTATTATTAATTTACTCCGCCCGACGCTGCTGTGTCTACACGAGCAAGTCAGTCTTTGAGATCGGGAAATTGAAGCAGATGATGTTCAGTGTTAATCTTTATTAGAATGTCTTCTCTGCAGTATTTCCACACTTGTTCGGTTGACTGAGGAGATGAAAAGCAGTGTGAAAGTAACTGTTGAGCGGTGTAGATGTAATTTGGACTTCCTGTAGTTTTATTCCATTGTATTATACAACTCCGAACAGGTCACTCACACCGGTGTGAATAAATATTTATTCACAGTCGCACAAAATACTTTTCAGTCGTAAACGCGAGTGAAATGGTCGCTCTGTAGAGCCCTGAGTTTATCTGCAAAGTTTTTTCCTGTTCGGCGTGATGATGTTTAATGTCCCCGATAACCTCTGTAGTGTCATGAATTCCGAAGCGAAGCTGGCAGCTCGAACGCTGAAATGCTAATTCCGTATCTGGGTTTTGGCATTACAAAATGACGTCATCCCTGCGCCGCTCTGTGGTGATTGGCTGTAAGTGCAGGAAGCGCTTGATTTGATCTGCAGTGGAGTTTTCTAGTAGCAGAGGACAAACTTTAAACGTCAATATCGCAGTCGATCGTGTTCATATAATCGTGGGCCGTCAAAATCGAGATCGATATTCGATTAATTGTGCAGCCCTACCTACTGGCATGTTTTGGGCCAGTGGAAGGAAACCTCAGCTGTAATGAAGTTCATGTCGAGCATTTTTTTGCTTTTTGAGAGATTTTTATATCAGTATTAAGACCGTTATATGAAACAGAAACGGTGCAGTCCTATAGTTTGCAAAAATGTTGATGTTTATCAACTGTCCACAAGTGTGTGTGAGACAACAAGGGAAAGTATGTTGGCAGGGTCTTTGTGGTCATGAGCAATATTTCCCCCTAACTGTCTATTGCTGCCAAACATATGAAGGCTTATGAAATAGAAAAACTTGCTCTCTCTCTCTCTCTCTCTCTCTCTCTCTCTCTCTCTCTCTCTCTCTCATTCTCTCTTGCCCGCTCCCTCTCTCTGTCTCTGCCTCTCTGTCTGTGTGTGTGCACACGTGCTAATGAGAGGACATAGTGTGTTAGTGTCAGACTCACTCAGATGGAGGAGGCTGGGCACACTTTAGCAGTTTGTCTCAGCACAACACATGTCACTGAAAAAGCTGTCAAACATGTCGAATGATAATGAGTGTTATATTTGGTGATTATTTTACAGAAGTGTTAACGCCTAAATGTTTTGTCAGAGTGTGTGGTGTGTGTGTGTGTGAGAGAGAGAGAAAGAGAGAGAGAGACTGAGACTGCAGTTTACCATCAGTCCTGGGTGTGTAATATAGATCCAGATCTACACAGAGACATGCAGTGCTGGGGTGGACTCTGGGGAACACATTCTGTGCTGAAATGTGTTTGTCTCATGAAACACAACCCTGTGCTCTTTCTGTTTCTTTGGGGTGTATAGTTTCAGAATGTAGCCTCAAGCTACCTATTCTTCTACAAAAGCGACATGATGAATCAAATAAAGGTGTAACGGGGGGTGAGGGTGCTGGTGGTAACGGTTCCAACAACAAAGCCCCAATAGTGAAAAAACATTCACCCTAAAGCAGTGTCTGATATTGCTTTCCCTGGGTCACATATTCTCTCTAATATTACTCTCCTCCTCATACACTTGCTTTATTTCTTTTAGGCATTCCTGGGCTTTAATTTTCTTTGCAAGGCTTTTTTTTTTTAATTCCTTCTTTTAAGCACAGAGTCCGCATTTTGCTTTCCCTCTGCTACACTGCCTTTTCTCCGTGGTCTCCTCAAGCTTCCTGGAAAATGCCTGTGTGGTTTTAATTTACAGTTGGAGAATAACCCATTTCCAGTTGTTTTTTGTTTTGTTTTTGCCAGGCTTTATTCACTCACAGCCATGAATGATGACCTCATCCTCTCCTTAACAGCAGTGCTCTTTAAAGACAATTTTCAGAGCGACTCCTGACCACAAATCACACTCCACTCTGTATTCCATTACGACACCCTTTACTTTATTAAGACTGATTGAAGTTGAGCAGTGTCATCTCAGAGCATGAACACTGGTCAGAACAGGATTGGCCTGAGTGTGCAGGATTGGTCAGACATAGCTTCAGTCTTTGTCACATATACCAGACACAAAGGGAACAGATGAGAGAAGTTGACTGTAGAGCTGGAAAACGTGATGACTATGAGGAGGAAAGGCTTTAAATTAGGCGATACAACAGTCCATATCATATCTGACTTTAGAGAAATGAGGCATGGTGTGTCTGAGTCTTGCTTAACTGCTAGCCTTACTTGGTAATCTAAAAACCCTGCCTAGCAACCTCCCAGAAGGGATCGGTTTGGTTTGGCTACAAAATGAACGGATTGGACACACCAGTAACAACAGCAGTAACTGGAACTTGTTTGAGTTCTTCATCTCTCTCTATCTCCCTCTCTCTCCCTCCTTCAGGCTTCTCAAGCATTAAACACTGTTCGTGGTCAAGTGAAGAAAGACGTGGAAGGCACGGATTTTTCCAGATGCCAGTTCGGTGCTTCTAGCTTTCATGTTCTTGTTTTGCTTTTGGATTAAAGGAAAGTTATTTTTATTTTTTTATTTTTTTGGGGGAGGGGTGGTGGTGGGGGGGGTAATATATATATATATATATCTGGAGCAACCAGGTGAAGGATGACCTGGCCATGTTGAATCTGATGTGGAAGTACTGCCTTTCTGTTCGAACAATAAGGTAAGAGACTGTATCAGATTGAGGTGGGGTCTTTTTCTCCTGGGGGAGGAACATTGCCATGCTCATTGACACCTGTTCTCTCAGTCACACCGAACAGAATGTTCTGGTTCAGAGTGATCTAGAATATTGACAGCAGGGTAAATGTTAAACTTTAGTTGAATAGTAATTAACTTTGGTTCCCGTCTTGATGACATTGTGGGTGATTTGCTATTGCCTCTACAGGTTAAAGCATCTGTAATGTATTGCGTGATGCTATTTTTGTAAACTGCTCTCGGGTCTGTGGCGTTCTAGGGGTTTATGTTCAGGAGGAATAGAGACGCATGTTTTAAGGGTCAGAATGAAATTGCGTTTGTGATGTTGGGGATATGTGTATCACCATTACATTTCCAAATGTACAGTATTACACACCCAGCTTTTCCATTCTAAAGACCAAAGATCACAGAGCTGCACCGTTTGTGTCTGAACAAACACATGAATTCCTCCGTTCTGATCAACAATGTGTTGTGACTCACTTAATTAGCAACAAAGCTGATTTTGATGATTACTCTTGAGAATCTGAACACATTTCCACATATTTGAGTAAGAGTGGAGTCATGAGATCAATAGTAGAGTACTTCTGGCCACTTCCAGTAGACAAGGCTACAATTAGTGGCGAGCGGCTTTGAGTCAAGCCACTAGTAGAAGGGAAAAAGTAGTCAGTCACTACGAACAAGTTCTAAGCTGTATAATTTTCTGCCTAGTATTTGAGCAACCGCAGCCTTCGCTCTGTTTTCCAGCCTCAGCTCTTCTTTCTCTTCATTCCGTACTCCTTGCATTGCGTCTGCATCTGGGACGTGTACGTTTTTGTATAACTGAACTCTTTGGGAGAATTTCCATCCCAGCTCCATCCCCAGACACTCAGCCTGCTTATGCTAGTTTTCCTCTCGTATTAAATTTGGAGTTCCTCGTTTTTGCTTTAGCAGCGTCTAATGGAAACACATTCTCAGGAGAACTGCAAATGGTGCATTTATGTAGTGGTTTTGAATAACTGGTTAATCCAAATTCTTATACTCCTTCAGTGCTACTGGACACTCTGGCTGAAGCAAGTAGCCTGTGGTTTAGAACATGGACAAGGATGTGGTTGTGAAATCCACATTTGTGGCCTAGCAAATGTTTATCTAGACTGGCTGATGTTTCACAGGAAGCCCTCTACTTTCATCAGCATGCCCCAGGAAGTCTGCACCTCTGGCATTTCTAATAGCTTGAGTCATTTCTAATGTCATTTCTTTATTCTCACATGTAGGTATAGCTTAGTGTTTTTCCTGTTTTACCTCAATGCCTTTTTGCCATTGATTTTTGTGAGAGTTAAAACACTCTCTTTCTTACTTCATAACGACCTAAAGGCTCTTTTGATTTTCTGGGGTTGAAACCAAGCCAACTGCTGTGAATACCATTCTTGCTTCACTGGAGGTATGTGTATTAAATGTGTACACTTTTTTTAAAAGCCTGCTGACTTTTGGCATGAAGCAGTCATTGATGATTGCTAAAATAAATGGTTTTTCACAAGCTTTGGCCTCTGAATACTCGAAATTCTTGGTGGAAAATAAAAGCAGCCATGTAAGAGTAGAGGCCAGGCAACCTGATCCAGCCACTGAAAGGAGCAGGTAGTTTGAGTGCCCGGTATGATTAATTTACTGTGCATAGGTTTCACTTAATCCTGGACATATGCTGTCTGTCCTGTTTCAGCTTGCATCTTTCTTTCTTTCCCACCCCTTGAACAGGGAGCTGCCTTTTTATCGTGGGACTTCATCAATCTTCCAGATATACTGAGTTTCCACTGCCTGTCTGGCACCATTCATGACCTTTGTGTTTGACACTAAACAACCTTTTCTTGATGCTGGTGAAGATCAATACATGGACTTCTAGCGGTGGACCTGCATATCGGAACCCGTCTTGGTTTCTTGAGCTGTACATCAGCCTTGTGTGTAGACACGACTCCTGTTGTGCTTAGATTAGATGTAAGGACTCCAGACCAGAATACCTTTTTAGTTCTTTGCTCAATTCAGCTACAGCTTTAAACATTGTTCTGGGAAGAATCTGGAATTTCTGACAGGCCAGGGTAATTCCATGGAAATGTGCATGTGTGGAGAAGAGGAATCATTCAGATGAGCAAGTGATTCCATGCATGGTGAGTAACTCATTCAGGCCAATTCACTGTCCATAGGGGAGCAACTATGTCATTTTGGGTGAGGTTTTTTTTGTTGTTGTTTTTTTAGACAAGTCATTTGCATCCATTTCTCATAGTCTATGGAGAGATTGACTTACTTTCTTACTTCTGGCTGTTCTTTAGACTTAAGGCCTGTTTAAGCACTTCCTTCCAGCTTTCACTTTAAATGATGTCTATTATTGCCCCATAATGTTTGTGTTGTTCCTAATGTTGGTTATTTTCCATGTATCTGCCTTTTCTTTACAAGAAAAAATGATAGTTTCAGTCCCTTGATTTTTTTTTTTTACATTTTATTTATTTATTTGCCACAGTGCCAGTATTGTAATTAGCCACTATTAATATTTGAGTGCACAGTCTCCATTTACACGGTATAACTGGATCATATTTCATTGTATGTTCCATTGTGTGGCGGTGTGTTGCATTAACAGGAATATCAGTTAATCGTTGCAGTCTGGTAATGAATCGTTACGCATTCTTATTGATTTAATTTCTAAATTAGAACATCAAAAGCACTTTTATCGGTTGTATAAACTGATGAAATCTTTTATGACTGAATTAATGGATTTACGCCATTGCTGCTTTTCCAGTCATACAGTCTGTTCCAGGGCTTGTATTAAATTGAAATCACTTCTAACTAAAATGTAGTGCCAGTCATAAGCATTTCATCACCATGAATCGTTTTCATGTTTATGATGTTTCAGACCTATTTCAGCTCTGTCTTGTCTCATATCACACTATATTATTGTTGGTGCATTTTATTGAACTGAGTTGTAATTTTATAATACAATATAATGAAATGGATTGGTCATCATTAGGATTTTGCATCATGTTGGAAGGGAAAGCTTTATTGCCGTATAGTTAAAGTACAGTGTTCGGTGTGTTGTTTCTCAGCATGGCTTCATCAGTCTTAATTCTGAGTGAGTGTCCAGGCTTCAGTTCAGGGCTAGGTTCACCTGGACAGTACGTACTTCTCTATCTGGGTCTCCATGTTTTATTCATTTTACCCTATACTGGTCAGTACTCATCTAATATTGATGACATAATGTTGGCTCATCCAGGAGGAGTGGCGTGAGACCAGTAGTGCTTTGCTGTGTCCTTGTAGGGTATATTGATTTGTTTATTTATTTATTTTTCTTAAAATTACCATTGTACCATTTGTCAGTTCTTGTTATGGAAAACAAGGTAGTGCAAAGTGTGTGTTGGATTATAATGTGATTTTGATTGAATCCTTCTGATACACAGAGGAAAGAGAGAAGGGCACAAGTGTGTCTGCCTGCCCTCTTGATGATGATGATGATGATTATACATTGAACCTACTGAAGCATATGTTAAGCCATGAATTCATCTTTACCTGTAGAAAGTTGCAGCCTCATCATCTTCATCACCAACTACATGGACATTTCATTTACTCACCACTAAATGCTTCAGTTTGGCTTTTTTTTTTACTTTTGTTTCTTGCCAAAAACCACTGAATAAAGGTATACATGTATACACAGATGTGATTGTGCCCTGTGATGAACTGGCACCCTGTCCAGGGTGTAACCCCGCCTTATGCCAGATGCTCCCTGGGATAGGCTCCAGGTTCCCCGTGACCCTGAAAAGGAGTAAGTTGTAGAAGATGGATGGATGTATACACAGAATCATATTCTGTACATTTCACCTGCAAATCTTTCAAAAATTATTTAAGGTACATAATTGTAATCTAAATTAAACGCCAATTAAGGTAAAAGATTGAAGGTACAAAACTCTGCATGGACTAGAGCCGGTGCACCTGAGGCAGAGCATACACCTCTCGTACAAAAAACTATTGTTTTGGAGTCGATATTGATTGCAAGGTTTCAGTAAACTTAACAGGAAGTACCTAGGTTTTTGAATGATACCTTCTTATGATCCGCTGTATTAGATTTGTATTATTTATCCATGTCCAGCAGCAGGCTTTATCAACTCTGCCCCAGTCTAAGTAATAATGCAGCACTAAAAGATGGCTTTCTACAAGGATTTCTTTTTCCATTTCCTGCTCTAGCTTTTTTTTCCCCCTCCTCTCTATGTGGCTAGTATGAGTCATATTATTTACCATTTACCACATTTTTTCCAGGGATCACTAACTGCACACCATCTTATTACAAAGTGTATTATTTTCTCCACAGGAACCTCCCAGTGATCCTTACACAGTCATTCAGATTAATGGCAGCATCATCCGTCTGTGGTGCAGTTCTAGAGCAAATGCTGTTGTAGTAGACAGGAGTAGGGCTTAGGGTGAAAAATAATACATCTATCATTATTTTTTGTGTATAATATTTTGTATATGGTTTATACTATCTATTTACCATAGCTTATTTTGTACTAAAGGATTTATACAGGCTGGGGGGCGAAAAGCAATGAGAGAACTGCTTTGAAACAACACCATGAACATTGGGAACAATTGGCCATCAAACCCACTACCTCTTTAAGCAGGAAATTTGCCATGTGTAAAAGCCGAAGGTCCATTTCTCCAAACAACACAGCGTCCCTGAATTCCACATGATGTGCTTATTGAAAGAAAAAGAAAAAAGAACATCACTTACCCATTTTCTTCAGACTAGAAGGAGTCCACTTTGAGCAGAACTCTGATGTGTACGTGTATAGCTGCCTTTCTTCATGTGGAAGATGTCCATAGGGATGCTTATTTTAACAAGGTTTGTTTTCACTGATTTTGGCACACAAGTATTCGCCTCCCGCCACGGATGGGCTCATTAAAGCTGCAGGGCTCTGCATATCTGTATCAGAATGGCAACAGTGTGTGTTTTTGATTCTAAAAACTGAGAGAGGTATTTGAACACTCCCAGGAAGAAGAAGGCAGGGTTTGATAACTGTCGACTTTCCACCCTGTTATTCCAACTCTGTTCAGTTAGAACAGCAGGTCCGTGTGAGATGTGCTCACGAGACCTCGGCCATTTCTTTCAAATCACACGGCGAGCATTCATTATTCATGATCTCTTCTGTATGCTGAAGCTGTGGTGTTTTAATAGCTATACCTTCTTGCCACACCTTGAAGAATGAAATGCCTTTGCCTGCATTTAAAAGCAGAGAACATGTGTCATTCTGTCGTCTGTGAGAAGGATCTCTTTCCTAACCTAGCACAAGCCCCATTCTTCCTCTGGCACCCTCTCCCTATATCCGCTTGACTTAAGTGAAGGCTTTTAAATTGGGCTTATTATTGTGCTGGCCTAAGCTTGACAGATTTAGGACGCGGAGAGCAGAATGTGGTCATGAGCGACTCTCCAGGAACAGTGCGGGGTTTAGGCTGAGATAACTGAAATACTTTAGAGACTTTTTTTTTTTTTTAATGTTATGCCTCTGTCCTTCTCAAAGATCTGTGCAGTCAGATCTCTTCCCAAAATAGAGTGCTTTGTATTTGAAACACTCCCTTTCTCCCACTGTCTTTATTATCTGACCAGATCTTCTGATTATTTTTTAAATATCCAAGTTGGGCACAAGGAGCCACAGGAATAACACAAGAGCTAGAGATCAATTACTCTGTGCACCCACCCGATCAATCTTTCCTAATTTGCAATTCCTACCCTTTGTTTTTTTTTTTTTTTTTAAAGGCCTGTCTTTAAGAGTGACAGGCATAAATATGCTGGAAAATGAGGAGGGGGGGGGGAACAATATTAATATTCAGGACTTGAGAATGTGGAAGAGTCCTTCA